>JABFAF010279775.1:0-37165 GCA_013677275.1 Gossypium schwendimanii | reverse complement strand
CGAAATTTTCACACAAGTAAATTCATACATAGTAAACACAGAAAATAATTTTAAAATATTTTTCTAACTCGGATTTGTGGTCCCGAAACCACTATTCTGACTAGGGTCAAAATCGGGCTGTTACAGTAATATTTTCTTCTTTTCAATTTAGTCCCTATTTGATAATTTTACTAAAAATTCCTTTACAAAAGTTGTTTATCTAAAAACAACCATTCATTTTCTATCATCAAGCTTCAAAACTCAAGCATGCTCATCAATTGTAAAACCCTAACAGTTTAACAGTTTCACAAATTAATCCCTAGGCTAGCTAGATTAAGGTACAACGATCTTGAAAATGTATAAGTCATTAATAATAGGAAAAAATCACTTGCCAATTGTGCAAAATAAGCTTGGTCGAACCTAGCTTCAAGAAAAATGGTTTCTTCTCCTTGATATTCTATAGAGAAAGATGAAAGAAAAGATGATACTAATTTGGTTTTATTTTACTTATCATTTATTTACTTAATTACCTAATTACCCTTTATAAACTTTAATAATTACACAAAATGCCAAGCCATTATCATCCACTAACAAACTAATAATCAAATTACCATATAAGGACCTCCACTTTAAAGTCCTATAGCTATTTAATACCTTATCTATAAGAACTGAACTCTTGCACTTTACGCGATTAAGTCCTTTTTATCAAATTAAGCATATAAACGGTAAAATTTCGTAGCAAAATTATTATACGATATTTCTATCATGCTGTAGACCATAAAATAATAATAAAATATTTTTTTCAACTTTGAATTTGTGGTCTCAAAACCACTATTCTGATTCCACTGAAAATAGCCTATTACAACTCTCTCCCCTAATGGGATTAACGTCCCTGAAAATCTTACTAGAAAAGAGGTTCATGTATTGCTTTCTCATAGCTTCCCCTGGTTCTCAGGTGGCTTCTTCTATTGTGTGTCTCTGCCTGAGAACTTTAATTGAAGTTATGTTCTTATTTCTCAATTCTTTCACCTCTCGTGCCAGAATTTTGGTCGGTTCTTCACTGTACGACATATCAGGTTAAATCTCAACATCTGTCAAGGAGATAACATGTGAAGGGTCAGATTGGTACCATCGTAATATAGACACGTGAAAGACATTATGAATCTTTTCTAGTTCTGACGGTAAAGCTAATCGATACGCAACAGGCCTGATTCTTTCAGTATCTCATACGGCCCTATAAATTGCGGACTCAGCTTTAATTTGCGACCGAACCAAAGAATTTTATTCCCTAGCGATACTTTCAAGAATACTCTATTGCTGACTTGGAATTCTATATCTTTACGCTTAATATCCGTATACAATTTCTGACGATCTGAAGATGCTTTCAAGCTATCTCGGATTACTTTCACATTTTCCTTAGTCTCACAAATCAAATAACCCCATGTATCTTTCTATCTAGAAGATAGGGGTAAACCCGATACGGATCCATAGCAACTCTATCTCATTTCCACTCCGACATCATCACTAGCTGTGACAGTCTTAAAGGTACCTGATGTTCAGCTTTAACTTGCAGACATACCAAACATCTTAATATAAAATTAGATATCTCACGTTTCATTCCCGGCCACCAGTACATCTGTCTCAAATCACTGTAATTTTATTGCTTCCCAGATGACCAGACAAGCTACCACTATGAGCTTCGTGTAAGATTCTCTGGATGAGCTCTGGATTCTTTGGAACACAAACACTACCTCTAAACAGTAAAAAATCATCGGGTCTTATCTGAAATTCTAAATCAATAGTCGACTCATATTGTGCCCGTTTAGCTAGTAAATCATCGTCAAATTTCTAAGCTTCACAGATCTGCTGTAAAAACATCGGTCTAGCTTTCAACTCAACTAGGATTGATCCATCATCAGATAATGTCAGTCGTGTATTCATTGCGCGCAGCGCAAACAAGGACTTTCTACTCAAAGCGTCAGCAACTACATTTGCTTTTCCCGGATGATAATCAATGATCAATTCATAATCTTTCAATAGTTCGAGGCATCTGCGTTGTCTCAGATTTAGATATTTCTGTGACATTAAATACTTTAAACTCTTGTGATCGGTAAACATTTGACATATTTCACCGAACAAATGATGTCGCCAAATTTTCAATGCAAACACAATAGTTGCCAACTCTAAGTCATGTGTCGGATAGTTCTTTTCATGCGGATTTAACTGTTTGGAAGCATAAGCTATTACTTTTCCTTCTTGCATCAAAATACAATCTAAACCATTCGAAGATGCATGCTAAAAATCACAAATTTTTTACCCGATTCAAGCTGAACTAGAACTGGTGCTTCAGTTAATAGTGCTTTCAACTGATTGAAACTTTGTTGACATTTATCAGACCATTTAAACTTCACATCTTTCTGTAATAACTGCATCATCGATGTAACTATCATTGAGAACACTTTAAAAATATTTGGTAATAACCAGCTAATCCCAAAAAACATCTAACTTCAGATACATTTTTCGGTGGTTTCCAGTCAACAACTACAAAAATTTTACTCGGATCAACTCTGATGCCTTCAGCCGACATTATATGTCCTAGAAAACTGACTTCTCAGAGCCAGAACTCATATTTGCTAAATTTAGTGAACAATTTTTTATCTCGTAAAGTTTGCAAAAGAATTCTCAAATGTTCAGCATGTTTGGACTCGTCTCGAGAATAGATCGAAATGTCGTCAATAAATACCAAAACAAATTTTTCTAGATACGGTCTAAAGATTCTATTCATCAAATCCATAAATACTACAGGTGCATTAGTTAAACCAAATGGCATCACAAGAAATTCATAGTGTTCGTATCTAGTTCTGAATGCAATTTTCGGCATATTCGAATCTTTCACTCGTAGCTGATAGTAGCCAGAACGAAGATCAATCTTCAAAAATATTGTGGCACCTTTCAACTAATCAAATAGACCGTCAATACGAGGCAGTGGGTATTTATTCTTGATTGTAACTTTGTTGAGTTGACGGTATTCTATACACAATCTCATTGATCCGTCCTTTTTCTTAAGGAACAGAACTGGTGCACCCCAAGGTGAAAAGCTAGGTCAACCAAAACCCCTATCTGTCAACTCTTGCAACTGTGCTTCCAAGTCTTTTAACTCGGTAGGAGCCATTCTGTAAGGTACTATCGTTATCAAAGATATTCTTGGTACAAGTTTTATAGCAAACTCAACCTCTTTGACCGGCGGTAATCTAGGTAACTCCTCTGGAAACACATCGGGATACTCGCAAGCCACTAGCACTGTTTCAAGCTTTGATTTAGAAACTTTAGAATCTAAAACATAAGCAAGATAAGCATTGTAACCTTTTCTCACATGTTTCTGCCCTGACATAACTGATATCACAATAGGGAACCCACTTGGATTATTTAATTCAATATAAAGCGTCTAACTGTTTTGACATTATAATACGAAAAGCTTTCATCTACAATTTACAACAGCATCATGTAGAGTCAGCCAATCCATACCCAGAAGCACATCAAATTCATTAAACAATAACAGCATTAAATCAGTCAGAAAACTGTAACTCCGAATCATCAAAGGATAATTCTTGTAAACTTTATCAACTAGCACATACTAACCTTGGGGGTTTGATACTTTAATCACGAATTCAGTGGAATCAAGAGGTAAATTTTTACTAGACACTAAATTCGTGCAAACATATGAATGGGTTGATCCTGGAACAATCAAAGCAGTTAAATCAGTCCTATAAATAGAGAAAGTACCAGTAATAACATCTGGCACAGAAGTATCCTCGTGTGCACGAATAGCATAAGCCCTATCTGGTGCTCGTGCCTCGGATCTCACAGTAGAGTTTTTCATCACATCACAGCTACCACTCACACTTTTGGGATTACGAGGTGGTCTGCCTCTCGCATCAGTATTGCTTAGCCTTATGGTCTGAGCTTTCTCTGTCTCAATTTCTCTAGACAATCTCTAAGATAGTGGTCTAAAGAACCACACCTGAAACACGCTCCACTCTTCACTCGACACTCACCATAATATGGTCTGTTACAGTGCTTACACTTGGGTCTGGCATCTCTGACACTACCTACACTAGCTATAGATGTAGCATGAGGTTTAAGCTTGAAGCGTTGGGTACCTCAGTCTCTACTAGAAGATCCCACAAAAGTAGTAGCACGATGGTGATGTTCTTTTGGTTTCTTTGATATTGACTGATAGGACTTCCCAATCGATCTCTTTCTTGAGTCTCTAGCTTCAAACTTTGCACGTCTTTTCTCTTTACTCAGTTCTTCGGCCCTATGTGCCCGGTCAACCAGTACAATGAATTATTTCAACTCAAGAATTCCAACCAAAAGCTTTATGTCTTCATTTAATCCATCTTCGAATATTTTACACATAGCAGTCTTACTCAAAATACATTCTTGAGCATATTTGTTCAATCTAACAAATTCCCACTTGTATTCTGATTTAGTCATACGGCCCTGTTTGAGCTCTAAAAATTCTTTACATTTCTGATCCAGAAACCTCTAATTGATATATTTCTTTCGGAACTTGATTTGGAGAAATTCCCAGGTAATCCGCTCTCTCAACACAATTGAAATCAACATATTCCACCATTGATGCGCTGAATATTTTAGTAACGATACTGCACATTTAACACATTCAGCTAGTATACAAGATAGCTCATCAAAAACCCTGATTGAATTCTCTAACCAGAATTCAGCTTTATCGGGATCATCCTCAATTGTAGCTCAGAATTCTTCAGCCCCATACTTATGTATCTTATCAACAGACGGCTTACTAACTCGGATTCGTTTCTTACCTTAAGGAATAACAGGAATCGATTAGGGAACAAGAGAGGTGGAGGTTGTTGAGCAACCGGGTTCATCCATACAAACTCAGTGAACCATTAATTCATCATCTGGAAGAAGGCTTACTTATCTTCTCCTCCCCGGCCCTCAGATACGGGCCTCAAACTGCTTGAAGCTACTCCATGAATGGAGGCTTGAGCATTACTATCTACTTCATCAGAATCAGCTCAGCTGGATGTCATTGCTATATGAAAACATGTTTAAAATGGTCAGGAGATACCACACTATCATAGATTATATAAAGGCATGTATAGCTAGACTCGTACATGCTACGTTCAGTCCGAGAATCGACTAAACTATAGTTCTGATACCAATAAATGTAACACTATTGACCCATATCCATCCCCAAAATAGGGTTACGAAGCATTACTGGAGTTTACAGATCAAATCATATATATATTGTCCTTTATACGAGCCCTCGAGGCCCTAAATATGCATTAGAAACAAGTCGAGACTAAATCAGAAACTCAAAGAATTTTTCAGAAAACATTTAAAATTTTAAAGATGTAGGGGTCAGATGACCATGTGGCCAGGCCCTATGACTCACACGGTCAGGAGACACGCTCGTGTCTCAGGCCATGTGGGCATTCAAAATAGGGACACACGGCCAAGCCATACGCCCGTGTGCTAAGCAGTGTACCCTTCGAAGTAACCTCACACGCCCGTGTGCCAGGCCGTGTAACTTAATCTTATTTCAAATACAACTTAGTCTTGATATTTCAGTGCCAAGAAAATTTTTATAGTAAATCAGTATTAGTTTACAAAGTTACATTACTAACAAATTAGAAATAATTCCCATGACCAAATGTTTAACAAAATCACCATTAACATAAATAACAAAAATATATAGCAGACACAATCATATGAATCAAAAACATTCATTAAGTAAAACTGTTAGCAATTCTAGAAGATTATGCACAGAGAACGCTTAAGTCACATTGGTCTTCTAGGCTTGTAACGTACTGAGGTTTAGAACTATATGAGTTCAAATAAAAATATGGCTCAAAACGGTTCAAACACTTGAAATAGTTAGCCACATGACATTGTTCCCTCTCTTCCCCCTTAATGTCCCATCCAAACTCACCGCCTTTAGTCTCCCTCTCTCACCTACCTTATCTCTCCATTAGGAAGATACAATATAATACTAGCGACTTAATAAGTTTTGGGGATCTAATGACTGAGTTTTCTTAGTTTTGTGACTCTTTGTTTTGTCACTTTGACTTTTTACTCATTTATTACTCACAGTGTTTCGATTCTGCACTTTTTCTTCTCATTTTTACTTTTGACTTTTTCTTAATTCTTCCTTGTCACACATTTGTGCCCGACCTATAATCATTGTATTACATTGTATCTTCCTTTTTCGCTTTTCTTTTTTGGAAACCACTATGATGTATCTACCTAAACCCTCAATATTATGGTCTAACCTGTATTTCCTAATGTATTAAAGGACAAAGGATAGGGAAGAGTTCAAGTTTTCAATTTATGTGTGGTCTTTGGGTTTCAACTTTTTTGGTTCATCAAAAAGGAGTAATCAGGCTCAAATAAGGAGACTAAGGATTCATAGCATTAAGGTATGGTCATTTGAGAACTAGCTATTCAAACAATACCTTAGGTCATCCCTAAGCATCCCACCATGCACAATTTCTTTCATACTTCCAATTAAACTAAATGAATAATAATCAACTCAAGCATTCATGTCTCTACGACTATCTAAAAGACTTTTATCTCATATGGCATCATAAAAATTCTTACTTAGGTACTTCTAATATATTATGAAATTTAACTAAGTAACCTAATCAATTCTCATAAAAAATAATCAAATTATCTTATATCAATCAAAAATTTCATGCTTGACAAGAAACATGACATGTTTTATTATCTCCAACCGCTATTCATAGTATTAATATAATCCAAGCACAATGCAACAATAATAATATTTTTTAAAAGTAAATAAATAATTAAGTAAAAAAAGTAAAAACACACACACACACACACAAACTAATCCTTTGTCCTTCCCCTCACACTTTAGAAAATGCATTACCCTCAACGAAAAATAATTAAAGTGCAAATAAGAAAACTTCCCTAAGTAGGTTGGATCCTTCTTGTTATGATAATTTCAGGATTTGTGTGCTCCATGCAGATGAAAAGAGTACCTAAAAATATACTATGATAAAAAGAGGAAAAATGATAAGTGTTAATAATAGGTGACAGAACGTTTCAAATGAACTTGGTCCTTCAATGTTGTGAAGTTGTGTTCCATCTAGGATGTCACGACATTAAGGAGCGATGTCGTGACATTGACCCAGATTCTGGCTTCTTCAATTTTTTTCAGTTCTGTCACTCCTTGATATCTACACCTGATATGGAAAAAAAAACCTAACACAACTAAAATTAATAATAATATCAAAATTTGAAGCAGTAAATAGTTCTTTAAAAATTGAGACAATCTGTGTCGCCACCATAGAAGAACTTCTAACTGGTTCTCGACACTTTGATCCTACGTTTGTTCCTCTATCGATTTATATGAACTATCTATTTCGGTATATTCCAATAATATTGCCTTATCTTCGATTGACACGACATCTATATTACAAGCCATTTGGTACCAAATCTGAGCCAACCCCAAATTATTTTTAGAGAATTATTGCCCCAAGCTTCCTTCTCTCAATTTCATATGAAGTTTTTGTCACTCTACTTTTGTTACCCTTGTCAAATAAGAATGAGTCGAACTCATCGATCTCTTCGAGTGACACCTTCTCTACTATGGCCTAAAATTGCATTGGCTCCTCTACACTTTCATTCACAATCGGTTTATGCTCCATGTTAGTGGTTACTTCTACTTTTACGTCAGCAGCTACATCTACTGTTATATTTGTTTCTACGTTAATTGGATCGGGGACACCTTCGAGTATGTTTAGTTCATCAACACAGTCCCTAATTCCAAACTCTTGTTGATTTCCATCATCTAAGTCTGGACAACTGTTGGTAAGGTAGTGGTCATCATGGTCAGAGTTGAAAACATCATGTACGACCTCTTCTCGTGGAGGTAATGCCTCTGATATCTCTTAAAGCATTACCATCATTTGTGTCATCTTATCTGACATTCTTAATAAAATGTTGGATGTTTCATTGTTAGCTTGGTAGATATAATCACACTCAGATGAATGTTTATTCGGCTCACATACGGGTTCCTCTAGATACTTGCTTTTCTCTTTATGGTCATAACTCTCATACGCATCGTAATGTAACTCGTCCAGATTTCTAGACATATTGTATTCATTCTTATCACTCCACTGGTTTGTTAAAGCTCCATTCAAGCTAATTTGTCCTTCATTATTATGCCACTCATCATACCAAAAGGATGACTCATCTAACTCAGACCCACTATCGTAGTAATCAAATTTACACTTGCTAAAGGTTTGTCAGGCTTAATTGTTCCACATGACAATATCTCTGGTGGATTAGAAAGAGACTTTATTGCATATTTAGGCATACCAATCCTTTTATCATCAAACTCATACAGAGGTTTATATGAATACCTTTCTTTTCCATATTTGTTGTAAAAAATCCATTAATCCATCGAATCTCCATCGAACCAACTCAATTCCACGTCATCATATAAATTATCCCATATCTTGCCTTCATACCAACTGTAATTGTAACACCCCAAACCTGACCTAGGAGTTATGGTCGAATCTGGCGTGTCACATCGAAGTATCTTCTGAAAATTTAGACTTGTTGATAAAACTCGTTTCTTAATTTTGGTAACCTCTTTATTAATGTTTAATAGAACATCTAACCAAATGTTTTCCTTGTTAACTACCATTGTTATATTAAGTTGATTTTAAATGCGGAAGCATTTGAAAACTTTAACGTTTAAAGTTCGTGTCTTTAAAAACAGTAATTATTTTGAAAATTCAATTTTCCTCACTAGCAGCATAAAATATGTAAGTAAAAGCCCAATTAAAAATTTAAACCATATTAAAGGCATTATTACAAAACAAAATCCAACTTATAATTTAAAGTAAAATAAAAACAAGTGTGAACAACAGCAGTTGTGTGGCCACCTCTGAGTCCCTTGCAGCACTGAATCGCCTAAGACTGAGGATTACCTACTTAGTTAAGAGGAGAGGGTGAGTTTATGAAACTCAATGTGTAATCCCCTATCAGTCAAATAGTAAACAACATACAGTAGCGGCCTGGGCCTGGGTCCTATTTAGTACAGTACAATGAGGGCCTTAGCCCAATTCAGTAGCAGTATAGGCCTTAGCCCAATACAGTATTAGTATGGGCCTTAGCCCAACACAGTATCAGTTTGGACCTTAGCCCAATACAGTAACATTACAGTATAGAAAATGCAACCCATCCCAATCCAACCAATATACTACTTCGTACCACCAACACATCGTGGGGGATAAAATCGACCCACCCGGACAACACACCAATATTGCAGTAAAACTGCCAGTAATAGAATCACAGCAAAGCTACCAGTAACATTATACGTGGCAAAGCCACTAGTAGGTCCACAGTCGTCTTGGGCGACCTGTGCGACCTTATCAGTATAGTACACTTCCTCCAAATATTACAACCCAACCCCATGCAATATGTCGTGAAATAATATCATACTAGTATGCAAAATGTTATGCTTAATCATAGCCATACATATCATAAGGCCATAATAGTCATTTCATCTCCTAGGGGTATAAAAATCATTTTACCCTATGGGGGTATTTCGATTATTTTACCCTTTGAGGGTATTTCAGTCATTTTACCCTTCGAGGTATTTTAATTATTTTAACCTTCGAGGGTATTTCGGTCATTTTACCCTTCGAGGTATTTCAGTCATTTTACCCTATGGGGGCAATTCAGTTATTTCTCCCTATAAGGGTATTTCATTCATTTCTCCCTTCGGGGGTATTTCGGTTATTTCACCCTTTGGGGTATTTTAGTCATTTTACCTTTCGAGGGTATTTCGGTCATCTTACCCTTTGGGGGTATTTTGATCATTTTATCCTTCGGGAGTATTTCGATCATTTTACCCTTCGGAGGTATTTCAATCATTTTACCCTTCGGAGGTAATTCGGTCATTTTACCCTTTGTGGGTAATTCGGTCATTTTAACCTTTTGGGGTAATCTGGTCATTTTACCCTTCGAGGTAATTCAATCATTTTACCCTTCAAGGGTATTTCAATCATTTCACCCTTCGAAATTTCGATCATTTTACCCTTCAGGAGTAATTCGGTCATTTTACCCTTCAAGGGTAATTCAGTCATTTGCCCATAATTCACATGTTGGGCATACCACTCGAGCGATCGCACACTCGTATAGACTCAAACATCGTGTTATCGACTTTTCGACTTTTCGCTGATCTATGGTTGTTGTGGGTGATTACACACCTGATTTTGAAGACACATCTAGATCCACGAACACCCAAAATCTCGACTAACAAAAATGGCTTAGCCTACTTATACCACTGACGAAGGTTGACAAAAATCTTCTTGACAGATATCTGCATTGGAAACAGATTTATTAAACAAACTTGTTTAATCATGATAACTTACAGAAATACCGCGAGCATTCGGCCTACACCAAGAATGCTAGCCCACATACTTGCCTTAGATCGAGAGAGGAGAGGAAGATTTCGACAACTTGGAAACACTTGAATATTCCTTCCCTCCTAAAGGAATTCAAATTGTCAAAGAATAGAATGGCGATAATCAGCTGAACCACAATCAATAAGGGAAAAGAAATAGCTCTCGATCACAAAGAAAATAATAAGAGATGGAAATCAAAGACAGAGTGAGAAGGACATTCGACCAAAGAAAAAGAAGATGAGAGAAAAGTGATTCAGCCTGGCAGAGAAAAGAAGATAAGAGAAGAGGGAAGAGAAAAGGGATTCGGTAAGGAGGGGATTCGACCTCAACAAACAAAAAGGAAAAAAGTAAAGTAAAGAGAAGAAAATGAAATAAATGAGCAAACCTGATAGTAACTTCCAGTACTTGGAAAAATTTAGCAACAAAACTAAAACGTAAAACCTGAAACTCACAAAAATCGAAGCAGACTAAGAGAGAAACTCCAAAAAAACCAAAAATCGAATACCTTAAGTGATAAATGATCAAATTTGGCACAACCACCCTCTCAAATCAAATTCCTTGATTTCTTTCCCAAATCTCTCCCCTTATCCCCTCCTTGAGTCACTCCACCTAATTCTCCTCAACTCCCTCTATGACCAGTTCAAACTCCATTTAATAGTGTTCTATTCCAATTCCACCACCTACCCAGCTCAAGCAGCAAAATAAATACTCCCATGAGCAACCCAGGACTTGAACCTTAGACCTCATAGTTACACAACACATCACCTTGCCACTAGACCACAAGCTCTTTTTGTGTCATAAAACAAACACTATTATTTATAAGGCCTATATGCCAGTGTCCAGATTCATTTAAGACCAAAACTAAAAATTTTGCAAAAGCTAAGACTTAAACCCCTGACTTCTCAGACACTTCCAAACACTACTAAATCACTTAACCACTAAAGTAGACATTCATTTATGTCACTTCCTTGCACAACTAAATATTTATGTGCAGCCTTCTAACTGTTCCCTTGTTCAAAACCTATTTCTTCTAGGCCCAAATTTTGGCAAGTTACAGTAATCATTATTAATTGCACTCATGATTAAATTTTCTTAATCAGCGAGCGAAACAATAAAATAATAAAAATTATGAAAAATGAAACTTAAGCTGAAATAATAAATTAATAAAATTAGCACACTATCTAACTCGTTCATCTTTTGATTGATATTATTTGTAAGCAATTGATTCAATAACAATTATCACCGTCACAATCCCTAGAAATGGCACCAACATCTTGATCGTCTCCGAATTTACTAATGTCTAGAGTGTGAATACTACAATAAAATATAGAAATACGAGGCGATATCTGTACATATACGGGTCGAGTTGTAATATAGTTTTACAATGAAGTAGGTGAGTTCTCCGAGGATCGTACCCAAGGGAGGTGAGTGCTAGATCAATTCTAACCTAAACACAAAAAGATCTAATTAGTACTCTAAATTAGTTATAGTTCGAGAACATAATAAAAGGGTTTTTAAGGTTTCTATAATGATAAAATAAAATAACAAAAAATAAAATTTAAGACATAGAAGAGTAGAATGAATCAAATCTTGATTATGGGTGATTAGCTCGCTTCGGTAATCCATATCAAAGGTAGTCTCAGGTTCTTCGTCAATCAACTAGTCGCTACCCTAGCAGGATATTCCGATCTTTCACTAACATAACGAGTCAGCAAGGACTATTTATCTTCCAACTTTACAGTCCAGACTGGCTTGGGGTAAAGGTTTTCACGGATGGTTAATACCAATTTTGGGTTAATTCCCACATTAATGACTTCCTGGGGTTATCAGGCCTAGGGTTTGTTTCATGTTCCTTCTTTTCCAAATAGTTGATCAGTTCAGTAAATCTACAAAACAGTTAATAAATCATGGCTTTCGATATCTTTAGTTGCAGTATTCACACTCTAGACGCTGGTACGTCTGGATTAGTTTATCATGGCAGACCAACTACACATTATACAACTCAAATATCACACAATTAGTCATAAATTTAGGCCCTAACATTCGACGATTGCCTCTTATTACTTACCAATCTTCGTATACCTCTTAACTGTCACAAGGCCATTCTGCAAGGTCCAAAATTAGTATGCAAAATTAATCACATGCATAAAATATACCATTTTTTAAACACTAATACACACAAAAGGTTAGACCCACACCTTATTTACATGAACCTGATGCACTAACATCATCGCAACTTCTACAACTTAAATCTAGACAGCTCTAGACCAGACCTGTACACAACATCAATGAAACTCGATTAAAACTAGCCTTTAGAAACCCCTATAAGGTTCGAACAGAACAAGGATTAACAATGTCAAGTCAAATTCAATTTTACCAATCTTGGTATACCTCTTAACTGTTCGACGATTGCCTCTTATTACTTACCAATCTTGGTAAACCTCTTAACTTTCACAAGGCCATTCGGCAAGGTCCAAAATCAGTATGCAAAATTAATCACATGCATAAAATATACCATTTCTTAAACACTAATACACACAAAAGGTTAGACCCACACCTTATTTACATGAATCTGATGCACTAACGTCATCACAACTTCTACAACTTAAATCTATACAGCTCTAGACTAGATCTGTACACAACATGAATGAAACTCGATTAAAACTAGCCTTTAGAAACCCCTATAAGGTTCGAACAGAACAAGGATTAACAATGTCAAATCAAATTCAATTTTTGATCACTTACTTACTCTATTTTGATATATAACGAAGACATGAATGAGTTTTGATGCCACTACTGATCCATGACATTCGGATTAGGTCCTTCAATCAAAATAACACTCAAAAGTTAGTATAGAATATTCGACTATGCCACCAGTAAAATTCAGCCAAAGTAGAAAATAAAAGAAGAAGGAAACAAGATAAGATCTGATTGAAAGAAACACTACTTACCCCATAGGAACGACAGATTCGAAGAACCAATGAAAAATCCAAGCAGTACAGATGAATTCAGCTAGAATAATTAATCACATGTATAAAATATACCATTTTTTAAACACTAATACAAAAAAAGGTTAGACCCACACCTAATTTATGCGAATCTGATGCACTAACGTAATTTCAACTTCTACAACTTAGATCTAGACAGCTTTAGACTTGATTTCTACATGACACGAATGAAACTCGATTAAAACCAGCCATTTGAAACCACTATAAGGTTTGACCAGAACAAGGATTAATAGTGTCAAATCGGATTCAATATTTGGTCACTTACTTACTCTATCTCGATTTATAACGAAGACACAAATGAGTTTAGATGTCACTGCTAATCCATGACGTTCGGATTAGGTCCTTCAATCAAAATAACAATCAAAAGCTAGAAAAGAATATTTGGCTATGCCACCAGTAACATTTTTCCAAAGCAAAAAATCAAGGGAGAAGGAACCGAGATCAAATCTGATCGAAAGAAAAATTACTTACTCTACTAGAACGACATATTCAAAGAACCAATGAAAAATCTAAGCAATATCGATGAATTCGAGTAGAATAACTAATCACATGCATAAAATATACCATTTTTTAAACACTAATACACACAAATGTTAGACCCACACCTAATTTATGTCAATCTGATGCACTAACATAATTGCAACTTCTACAACTTAGATCTAGACAGCTCTAGATCGGATCTATACACAACATGAATGAAACTCAATTAAAACCAGCCTTTAGAAACCCCTATAAGGTTCAGCCAGAGCAAGCATTAACAGTGTCAAATCAGATTCAATTTTTAATCACTTACTATATTTCGATGTAGAACAAAGACACGAATGAGTTTCGATGTCACTGTTGATCCATGACGTTCAAATTAGGTCCTTCAATCAACATAACACTCAAAAGTTAGTATAGAAAATTTGGCTATGCGACCAATAACATTTAGACAAAGTAGAAAATAAAGGAAGAAGGAAACAAGATAAGATTTTGATCAAAAGAAAAACTATTTATTCAACCGAAACGACAAATTTGAAGCATCAAGTAAAAATCCAAGCAGTACAGATGAATTCAGCCAGAATAATCTGTAATTCGACAAGAAGAAAAGAATAAGAAGAATAGAACAAAAAGGGGCAGCACAAGGGTGAAAAGAAATAAGGGAAGAAAAAAGGAGAAAATGAAGGAATATTGAGAGAAAATAAAAGGGAAGGGGACAGGAATAAGGGAAAAGAAGATGAAAAAGATGAAAAAAATCAACATAAAAATTAGTTTAATCGTTTAAAAAACTAATGGCCTTTTGATAATTCAGATAAATTCTTTGAATATTCAAGTTAATTAGATTTATAGTGTTTGAGTCAAACTAAAATCTGAAAAATTGCTAGTGGTGGACGGCACAGGCTTTAAAAAAGAATTTGCAAGCAAGCAGAATCAAACTCAAGTCACAGGAATGATTTCAATAACACTTAATCACTAGGCTCGTAACTCACTTACATCCAAACTCATTTCCAATTAGTTAACATTCAGGGCAAGTACAAGTTGGAAAGAAGGAAAAGAAAGGTATTAATAAAATATGCAGTAGTAATGGGAATCAAACTCACGACTCCTTGATGCATTAAAAGTCTCTTAACCAACTACTCCACTTCAAGCTTTTCATCAACCCTTGAGTTTCCAGAAGCACTAAATAAACTAGACGATAGAAAATGGCCCAAAAAACAGCAAATAAATTTTGAAAACAACAATTCTTCCTAAAAAATTTTAACCCCCAGATTGGGGCGTGACACAAATCATAAGTTGGGTAATTCTTCTCATGGGGCTTGAACTAGCATGGCGCATAAGTAGTCACCTTTCCATTCTGAATGAGCACACGCTCTAACCCATTCAAATATGCATCCGCAGCGTATTCCATTTTTTATTCTGGTTGATTCAACATTAGGGCTTTGGTTAGTGGTTCCTTCATCTTATAAAAACTGTGTTCACATTCTTCAAACAAGTAAAACTTCTCATCTTTCTTTAAAAACTACTTCAACGGTTTCACAATCATGGAGAACCCTTAGGCAAACCTTCTGTTGTACCTCGTCAAACCAAGGAAACTGCGTACCTCTGTAACAGTCTCTGGTGGATTCCATTTTAGTGCAACCCAAATTTTTTCAAAATCTACCTTAATCTCATCCGTGGAGATAACATGGCCAAAGAAGTGAACTTCCGTTGGCCAAAACCCAAACTCATTGAACTTAGCAAACAGTTTGTTTTCTCAAAGAACATTCAAAACTATCCACAAGTGTTCCTTGTGTTCTACCTCACTCTTCGAGTAAAACAAAATATCATCAATAAGGACAACCACACAATGATCGAGGGTAGGTAAAGACATTTTGGTGGCTTCATTTTGTTAAATTGAGTTAAAAACTCAACCCTTCTCTGTCCCTAATCATTAAACGCATTATGAAATGGACGTCGAGTAATGGATATTAAGGGTAGGTAAAGATATTTTGGTGGCTTCATTTGGTTCTTGAGAGAAAAGAGAAGAAGTTGTTTGATATAGTATATATAGACTCTTTCTAAGTGAAATTAAATGAAAAATCAAGAAATAAAATAATGTGAGTTAAAAGCATTGTGAGTGAAAGAATGAAACATGTAGAAAAAATATCTCAAAGGAAAAATCAAATTCGAGCTTAAAAGGAAATCTTTCGATTCATAATTTGTTAATGTCTGATAGATTTTTGTATGCATCAATGTAAAACAGTATCTTTTAAATCTTTGGAGAGATAAGAAAGGTGAGAGAAGCATAAATAAAAAGGTAAGCTTCACAATTAAATTGGGGGCGAATAAGGAACAATATTAGTCTAGTCAGTCACATCTCTCTATCTTCTGGGAGTCATTTGCTTCGATGCCTAAGACAAAGAATCTCCCCAATTAGACTTGATAGACAGCATATCAGTCTTCAATCGGTTTGCTTATTTCCAATTAGACTAAGGACATGTTTAGGTTCATCTACTAATATAAGTTGTCTTTCCATATTACGATCAAACCACGTAATATCACTTAGTATTAGTTTAAATATTACACAAACAGTGAAATAATATTTGCTTCTATTTTGCTTTGCATGCAAAAACCACATGAGGAAATTATACAAAGTATATTAATGTAATCCATGAATTATTCTATTAATCAATCTGTTTGAAAAAATTACTAGTTTACAAATGAATATACTACACTTAAGGAACCAAACCTAACAAAGTCCACATTTCTTCAATAGCTTCCTAAGCAGTTTTATTCCTAGACATGATGAAAGTCCTTTACGAGCCTTCCAATATGCATCATTTTTGTACCAAATATCAACCGGGGTCAAGTAATTGAACTACCTTTCTTCATGGATTCTATAGTAGCAAACCAAACACAGAATCACCTTCAAACAACTTTTAAAGTTTGCTCTAATACAAATTGAAAGAGCATACATCAATTTACTTTCTACTAAAATTGATGTCCCAACTACTGCTTGGACAAATGTTTGAAATTACGTATCAACATGTGATACTTGTTAACAAAGCTAGGATTCGCCAATCTTACTCTTTGAAGCCTCACTCAAAGAAAGATTTCATTCAACTATCATTTGGATCACCTATTGGCTAAAGCCCAATCTACCTTTACACAAAGAAGCTATGGCAACCGCAACAGTGACTTGCAATTGTTACAAATCACTTACCTCTAACAACCTCACTTACAAAAAATTTTACTCTCCAAGAAAAGCATAACAAAATAGTGTGAAAAATACTAAGTATAAGATACACAAATAACCAGCCAAAAGCATTCCAACAAGAACACCAACATATGCAACAATTCAACCTATTTATATTGAAGAATGATAGCTTCTCCAAGTAACTTTTGATCAGATAAAACTCTCAGTTAAAAGTTAAATTTATCTCTTGAACTATCTTCAATAATTATCCCATAAATTTCCTTCATCTCTAAGAAAAACAACTAGCTTAGTCACCAAGTAAAAGGATAAGGCTTCAAATAAGGATAAGGCTTTAACATGGAATTTTGATCCATCCTCCTTATACTCTTCCCAATTTCAATCAACAAAAAACAAGATATAATAAAACATGGCTTGAGGATCATTTTTTGATAGTGCAACACATCATGAAATCAAAGGAAAAAATGCCAACTTTATATTGCACTTAGTTGTCATAAAGTCATGTTCATACTATTGCTCGAACAAGGGATACAGAACATATCATTTAAGGAACTGTTCAAATTTGAGGAGAAACTTCAGATACAATAACAAATAAGGCCCCAACAAATGTGACTTAGATAATTTTAGTGTGTTAACAGACATCATACAACTAAATTACCCTGGTGAAAATAGTGTAATTATTATACATTTCAATTAGAAATTTTCTATGAATACTTTGATGAGTTCTCAATATTTTAATTATTAATAAAATTTTACAAAAATAATTTATATTGAAAATACAATAATTTGTTCATATATAAATTATCATTGCTATAAATGACAATTTATTGATTTCTTGTATAAAGAGTAAAAAATTAGTTTCTTTACTATGTTAGAAGACAAATTAGTTTTTAATCATTATAATTTTCATAATTGTTTCAGTTGCATAATAGTACACTCGCAATTGGGATTACATGTAATTGACATCAAATTGTAATGTTTAATGGTGACAAAATATTTGTAACTAAAAGTAAAATCTATAGTGAAATTGATTTTAGCATCACAATAATGAATAATAATAGCTACTATATTTAATGTTGTCACTATTACATCATTTCCCTAGAAAATAACTCAACGTTAATTTGAGCATTTTATTAGTAACTGTCAAATGGATTGTATCACTTTTATACACTTACAGTTGTGATTTACTTGAGAGGTAATTTAAATCGTTACAGTGACATCATTATAAAAAAGTAAAATTATATAGTGACAAAATTTTCATGGTTACATTACTAGTGATTATTAGAGATGTTGTCACTATCACATCATTCTCGAAGACAAAAAAAGAATTTTGAGGCAATTTAAGCATTTTATCAATGATAAATTGGCAATGGCAAATGGCTTTGCTCAAAAGTGTACACTTATAATGACAATTTACTTGTGACATAATTTAAATCATCATAATAACATGATTATAAAACTAAATTTTCTACTGACAAAAAATTTTATCACAATAATAATTAATAATAGTGTCTAATATAGATGTTGCCACTATTACATCATTCCCCAAGGAAAGAAAACTTCACGTTGATTTTTAGCATTTCTTTAGTGAAGAATTCTCAATGATTAATGGATTTGGTAATAATTATACATCTATAGTGACAATTTACTTGCGATACAATTTAAACCATCACAACTATTCTTAAAATACTTGTGATACAATTTAAACCATCACAACTATTGTTAAAAAGCTTGTGATACAATTTAAAACATCACAACTATTGTTAAAATAGTAACCAAGTATTAATGAATCACATACAAAAATTTTTACAAATAGTCAACTATTTCTAACAAAATTCTTTATTGTCACCATTATATCGTCACCAAAAATCTTTATTATTGTAGTGTGTGTGTTCATGTATTGAATAATATTAAAATGATTGTAAGTATATGCATAAATTACTAGTGTAAAACGGGATTAGTAAGGAAGCAAGATTTATGTGACATAAATGAGAAACATATAAATGAAATAAAGTAACATTGATAACTAAGAAGAAATTAGATTTGAATAATTAAACTATTCGATTGATAAGTTAGAGTATAAGGTTCATTAAAGGTAACATGGCAATGACATATAGAACTAAGTGAGGTATGAAAATTTAATGAAATATGATTTAAAAGAAATATTGTTGCTAAATAAAGTTTGAAAGAAGTTAAGTCAAGTCTTGATAATTGAAGGATTGATCATGACACTGGTTACTCAATAGAAATAGTTAAGAACGTGATAATTTAATAGGGTATTAATAGAATGTTAAAAGTTTTCATTGAACATTGCAAAAATATGTGAGAATATTATTTAATGATATTTGCTAAGTGATCGAACTCAGTTTTAACATATGTCCAAAATTATTGCTAAAATGAGCTCTAGAATTGTCCATGCTTAAGGGAAATTGAATTGCATAACATTTAATATGCTTACAAAGGTATTATTTGTTAAATGTAAATTTTAAATGAATGTTTTAGACAATATTATTGAATATTCCTAAATGATTTTGTTTCAATGATAAATATCCATAAGGGACTCATTAGTTGGCATATTATTTATAAACGAGTTGAGGTATGATAGAATTAATGTTTAATTATGTGATGTGCATAGGAATGATGCTTATATGTGATATACATGCCATTAATACAAAAGGCAGAATAAAAAAAGCACATAATTGAATAGAGTTATCGAGCATAACTCCAAGCATCAAATGTAACACCACCTAACCAAAAGACTGTCGCCAAACCGAGTAAGGGGGTGTTATAGTAATAGTACAAGAAAGACCATCTTAAGGTTTCTTTGCTTGCAAGAAAGGCTTATAATGCCATAGATACTGCTCTAACTTTGTTTCAAAGGTTCCTATAACTTATATGGCCCCTTATTAAGGGTTCAGCTAGTATCAATTGCTAACATTTATCTTAAACAAACAAAGAGACATCAAAGTCTTATTTCAATGTCAAACCTAAACCATTTTCCTATGGACCTAACTTTAGCATCAAGCACTACCAACACATCTACGCAATTTCTACCATAATGACCATTTGACAAGGGTAAGCAACAAGCCATTCCAAAATGTCAAATACTTAAACTTTAAACCTATGAACACTCACCACAACTACGAGACCAAAATAAGAGTCTTGAGCAACAAGGCCAAATATATATACAAACCCAAAACCAATGGCCATTATTGCCCCATTAATATAGAATCAAACATGTTTCCAAAATATACACTAATAAACATCCTATATATGTCACTATTAATTTTCAAGGTAGGATAAGTATTACAAAAGGAAATGAATCCTTGACCAATGACGCAATTTCAGTATAACTCTTCCTTATCAATAATCAATTATCTACACACTGAAAGTAAACATTACACACAATGAGCTTTCCTCGAAGCTCAGTAGTTCTCACACAAGCACTAAATATACCATATACTAAGAAATGACAAGAATTAACAAAATACATCATTTAAAAATAATATTTAAACATTGATCCATAATTTCAAATTATGGCATTAGTAATTATCTATCTTTAAAAATCTTTTAAGTCATTTACTACGCTATTAAAATGTAAACCATTTATCAATGGATGAAAACTTCTTATTAACACCAATTAAAGTTTTCAACTATCATTACTATGGAAACTCAATAGAACTATAACTATAGTTTTATTCATGAAGTTAGTTAATATAAAGGAAAATGCCTTCATTGCACAAATAAGCACTTTAACTATCTTAGTTCTGGAAATTCATTAAAGAAAAATCTTAAAAAAATTTGATTGACTATAATATCAAAATATTTATAAGACTATGACTAAACTTTGGTCCTTTACATTTAATTGAGAAATCCTTTTTAAGAGTTTAATTATACTTTCTATTTCTTTATAAACATATCAAGGAAACTTTACTATATTATCTTCAAATGGCCTAAGGCAGTTTGAAACAATCTTTAGAAGTCTATTTTTATTGTGGGGAAAATGTAGTGGGTGTGCACAGAGGAAATTTAACTTTTTTCACACATCTATGAACAACTCTGATACATGCACAAATTAAGTGAAATTTATTAAAGTTAATTCAACCAAGCTATCAATTCTCAAATTTGGAAGATCAATTGACTTGTGATGAATTTTGGATGGATCTAAGCATTTCTAGGCTGAGATGTCTACATATAATTTGAAGATCTATCTCTTCGCTTTGAAATGCACTTTGAATCACTCAGTTTCGTGTCTAGAAGCTCAAGTTCTGACCATTTTACTAAAGGCTATGTGAGCAAAATTTTTGGACTAGATTATTACAGGAAATTATGAGTTTCGGGCTTTAATTCGAGTTTAAATCATATTGGGTTTGAGTTTAATGCCTAATTTTGAACAAGTATGTAATTGACTATCATTCGAATAAATTTAATGTTGTAGTCGATACCTTAAGCCCTAAGTCTCTGTTCGCGTTGAGGTCGATGAATACCCAGTTGAGTTTGGAAAAGAAGGTATCATTTTAGCCAAGTTGAGGGCTAAAGCATTATTCCATAAGAAAATTTGAGAGCTGCAAAAAGACGATCCAAATTTTTAAGTTAAACGAAAATAGATCCAGAATGGTCAGACCACTAAATTCAGTGTTGGTAATGACGATAGTCTATATTTTCAAAATTGAATGTGTGTACGAATGATTCAGGATTGAAACGAGACATTCTATCTGAGGCTCATTATTGTACTTAATTAATTCATCCGGGTAGTGCTAAAATGTTTTATGACTTGAAACAAATGTATTGGTGCCCAGGAATAAAATGTGATATCTCAAAATTTGAATCAAGGTGTTTAGTATGTCAACAATTGAAAGCCGAATATCAAGTTCTGTCAAGTTTCTTACAACATGTTATGATTCTAAAGTGGAAAAAGGAATGAGTTACGATGGATTTCGTATCAAGTTTGCCTCTAACACTAAGAAAGAAATATTATGTTTGGGTAATTATTGACAGACTGACGAAATCAACACATTTTATTCCTGTCAAGACTAACTACTCACTCAAGAGACTAGCTGAGTTGTACATCTTCGAGATTGCCAGACTACATGGTGTGCCACTATCCATTATTTTTGTTTGAGATACGAGATTTACCTCCAAGCTTTAGGGTAAACTACTTGATGCCTTAGGTACTAAACTTAAATTCAGTACAGCTTCCCATCCATAGATAGACAAACAATCAGAATGCGTAATTCTAATCCTGGAAGACATGTTACGGTGATGTGTTATCAAGTTTCATGGCAGATGGGAAAAATATCTACCATTAATCGAGTTCACCTATAATAACAACTATCAGTCCAGTATTAAAATGGCACATTTTGAAGCTTTATATGGACATAAATGTAGAACTTCATTATACTGATTATAATTGAGCGAAACAAAGCTAGTCAGGACAAACTTGATTAGAGAAATAGAAGACAAAGTCCGTATGATCCGAGATTGTCTAAAAATAGCTTCAAAATGTCAGAAATCATATGTTGATCTAAAAAGAAAAGATATTGAATTTCAGACTGGCAACAAGGTATTTATAAAAGTATCCTCGTGGAAGAAATTGTTACGGTTCGGCAAAAAAGGGAAACTTAGTCCGAGATTTATTGGGCTGTATGAAATTATCGAGAGAATTGTTCCAATAGATTACAGTCTGGTAGTACCTCTAAATCTTGAAAAGATTCATAATGTTTTCCATTTTTAATACTAATGCGGTATAGATTGGACCCTTCTCATATAATTATTCTCAATGAGATTGACTTACAGTTTGATCTACCGTATTCAGAAGAGTCGGTAAAGATTTTAGCACGAGAGGTAAAAGAACTTCGTAACAAGAAGAGTATGGTTAGTGAAAGTTCTGTGGCACCGTCATGGTATTAAAGAAGTTATGTGGGAAATAGAAGAGCTGATGAAATCTCAAGATTCGAACGTATTTTCAAGTAAGAAATTTTGAGGATGAAATTTTATTAGGGGGAGTTGTAACAGCCCATTTTCTTGGTATACAAAATAATGGTTTTAAAACCCCATTTTCTGATAATTGAGTCATTAAATATTAAATATTAGTATTTACAAGTCTATAATAGAGTTATATTAAATTTTGATTCGGTAATTTTAGTGATTGGATGGTTAATTAGAGTACAAGGACTAAATCATAAAAATTGTAAGAGTTAATCCCTATTGAATTTTATTAGCTAAAATGTTTAATTAGTAATTTTTTAAAAGGTTAAAATGTCAATTAGACATTTTTCCATATTTGTGGACAATTAGTAATTGATTTTAATGAATTAAGTATTACAAACTATGTTATTTTATTAAGGTAAATATGATAAAACATAAAAATAAGCATGAATTAGTCATCATCTTCTTTTGTTTCTCTTCCACCAAAAATTCTAAAGGGAAAATAAAAAAACCACCATTGTTGAATGCTCAAACCATTCAGCCCTTGCATGTAAGTTGATTTTAAGTCTGTCTTTCGTAAATTTTATATTTTTTAGATCATTGTAGCTAAATCTAGCTAACTCAGGTGCTAAATTGTAAAATTGTCAAAGATTTTAAAAGTTACCATTTTTGTTTTTGAAGTTTTTGGATGTTAAATGTTAGAGTTTGAAGCTTTGATGTGGAATAGAACTATTTTGTGAAGTGAAATTTGTTAGTTTTTAATTTAGGGGCTAAAATGAAAATATGTCAAAATTAGCATGAAATTTCTATAAATATATATACTTGAGAGATGTATAGGGATGATATTGAAATCAAATTGAAAATTTGGGTTTAAATGTGAAAGATATGCTTGTTTTAGTTTTAGGGACTAAATTGAATAAATTACAAAATTTTAGGGAAATTGCGTAAAGTGATAATAGGATATCATATGCATTAAATAAAATGTTATAAGGTATTTAAGACTGATAATTTGAAATGAATTACCGTATAGATCAAGAATCGAATCAACCAGTAGATAATCGAGAAAAAGGAAAAATAACATATTAGTCCCTGACACTTCTACTATTGCTATTTGTACCTAGTAAGTTCATACGGTATATTTTTGTATATTTATGTAATGTTTATGATTTATTTGTAAAATAAAAATATTTTAAACTGTTTACAAATTGGTATACAAGGTGAGGAAAAGAGACTGATTTGTAAATAGTCATATTGATATGTGTACTGAGCCTGGATGTACATAGGATAGGATACAATTGGCATGCCAATAGTGTTATTTGTGTGTTGTATGAGATTATATATGAGATATGATTGAGGTCTAAGAATACACTGGTTGTACCGAAATCTAACATTTATTGTAGATTACCGATACTATCTCCACGGAGATCACTATTACTTATTATCTTTACGAAGATCAGGTGTGTTTTGGAGTGGTAGCCTATGGGCTTGGCACTCAGTGCCTAGGTGTGTATTGGTGGTATAGCTCGTTTGAGCAATCATGTGTGCTTTGGGTGGTTACTCATGCATCCGCATCTATTATTACAATTCATTGGGCTAAATGGTTTTTGTAAATGAAATGTTGATTGAATGGTAATAGATGTAATGTGATATAACATAGATGTATTATGGAATGAAATGGAATTTCATGGTATGAAATGAATTCAAATGTTATATTATTGAATGTGATACACTCACCTTCTATATGTGAAATATGTTGGCAGGAATTTGCATATTAGATAATTTATATCTTACTATGATAGGAGGTGAGTTTTAATGTTTTAAAACTTGTGAACTTACCAAGCTTATTTAAATCTTACTCTGTTTCGTTTTCTATTTTCTATAGTTGACATTTTATGGAACGCGTTTATCATATCACCCCAGAGCTCACACTATTCTGTTTCAATCTTGGTAGAAATTTAATAGTTCAAACTCGGTTATATGGCATGTAACTATACATGTTTTGTTGGAAGCTAAATGTTGATTGGTGAAATATACAATGTGTGTTTGTTGACAAGTTGGTATGTTAACTTATAATTTTAAATGGTAACTTTTGAATGTGGTTAACCAAACTTATATATAGGTATTTTGTGGTTATTTAGTATGGAAATATAATGGAACAATATGAGTTCATGGTATTTTTGAATGTGTCATGATATGTGCAAATAGGTTATGTCTTAGTGATAAATAAGAAATAATAATTTTGGTGGTTAATTTGGATGATATACGCATGATACATGGAATAGTTTTGGTGCCAAACTTGTACATTATTAATTTTGGTAATATGGTCATTTACAGGTGGTTGTAAATTGGTGTTTTGATTGCATATAGGGCATATATGTGGTCATAATCTAAATTGGCATGATGGGATTAATTATTTGAGTTGATTCATGTTGTGTGATAGTGCCATTAAGGCATATTGCTTAGATGCTAATGATGTTGATTTGTGATATGCTTTGAAATGATACTATACATTTTAGACAAGTTTAAAAGTGGTTAGCTGTATATGCACGGCCTATTTAAGAGATTGGTTTTGGTAGCTTGCATTAAAAGGCACATTTTTACACCACATGGGCTAACACACGACCATATGTTACACACAGGTAAGCGACACGGTCATGTGCTCATCGGTACTTAGGAAGCTTTTGTATCACACAGTTTCTGATTGGCACACGTGCTGGCCACACGCCTGTGTGAGTACTATAGATTTGACCATTTAATTTTTCACATGGTCTCAATTTGTTACACGACCTAGCCACACGACTGTGTAACTATTGATGAAATTTTACATTTAGGTCCACATGGCTTAGTGAGTTACACGGTCGTATGGCTCCAATTCTATATTACCACTGTTTGTAACACGGTCTAGGCATACAGTCGTGTGACCCATTTTTGAAAAATTTCTCTACATATTGAAAAATTTTCAATTTAGTCCTTATTTATACTAGGGTCTACTTAAGAGCTTTCGTAAGCCCGATTGAGACTTGGATTTGTTTGTAAATCATATTATGCATGGATTATGAACTTTTTTTATTGTTTAATTGAATGTTTAAAGTTGGAATTGTATGTGGTTTGCTTCGTTAACTATTGTAGCATCCTATAGCTTGAGTCCGGTGACCGGACCAGGTGAGAGGTGTTACATTTAATGGTATCAAAGCTACAGTTTAGTCAATTCTAGGACTGAACGTAACGTGTATTGAGTTTAGAAAATACATGCCACATTAATGTGTGATAGTATGGTGCTATTTGATTTAATCTAATGGTGCTATTTGATTTGATCTAACCTTGTTTTCTTATAGATTTAAAGATGTCAATAGAGTTTAATTGTGTTGTCACTAACGAGGTAGCCAGTAATGTAACGAATTTTGAACAGGAAGTGAGTCACCATTTTTCGGTTCTGCAAATATCCAAAAATGATGGGAAAAATGTCTTCTTCAGCATGACGAGTCAATGGTTCTCTGAGTTTATGTGGGTCAATGCTATGGCTTCACAACCTCCGCCCCCTACTGTGCTCTTCCCAGCACCTCTTGGTCCTCAAAGTTAAACTCACATACATGTTCATAGACCTCCAATAGACAAGATTCAGAAATGTGGGGCAGAAGAGTTCAGAGGTAAAACAGACAAAGATCCAACTAGGGCTAAATATTGGCTTAAAAATAATTAGAAAGTTTTCGACGATATGGCATGTTCACTAGACGATTATTAGAGGTGTGTTGTATCACTATTAAAAGATAAGGCTTATCATTAGTGGTCGACATTGATAATTATGGTACCGAATGAGAGAATTAACTGGGACTTTTTTCGATCTGAATTTTGAAAGAAATATATTAGCAAGCAGTACTTAAATAAGAAAAAGAAAGAATTCCTCGAACTAAAGTAGGGAAATCGATTCGTGTCTGAATATGAACTAGAATTTGTGTAGCTAAGTAAATATGCTACTGAAATCGTATCGACAGAGGGCAAAATATGTGTTCATTTTGAATTTGGGTTGAATGACAAGATTCGAATGTTAGTCGGGGCACTAGAGCTACGAGATTTCGTAGTTTTATCGAAAAGAGCTCAAAAGATGGAAGAAATTCGTAATGAGAAGAGACAAATAGAAATGAGATTTTGGGGCTCTAGTAAACGGAGTGTATCTAGACTGTTTTTAGCCCCACCACCAAAGAAATTGAGGGAAGCCTTTAGTCGCCTCACGTCACCATCAAGGTTCTTGGGGAAAATAAGACGAGGTCGAGTGATTCGATATTTCAAACTACTCTAATGGACAATGTTGGCAATGTTCGTAATGTTTCTAGACCTATTTGTGAGCACTGCGGGAAATCACACGCTAATGAATGCAGAATTAAAACATATGTCTGTTTCTGATGTGGTTCAACAAAGCATTTTTTGATAAACTACCCGTGGAATATTGGTGTTACTAATGACTAGAACACTAAACTAGTGTCAACTGGTGGAAATCGTAGTGCAACCAAATATACGATAGTCAAGTCTAAAGCTAGGGTGCTTACCCGAGCGTATGCTACTCGAGCTAGAAAAGAACCTTCTTCACCCAATGTTATTGTTGGTACCTTCTTTTTCTTTAATGTTACTGTATATGCACTAATTGATCTTATGCAAACACATTCGTATATTTGCACTCCATTAGTAACAGATAAGAACATACTTGTTGAGACAATTGGATTTGATGTTAGAGTTACGAATCGTCTAGGTCAAAGTGTTATAGTCAATCTAATATGTAAAAAGTGTCCACTAAGAATTCGATGTTGTGACTTTCTTGCTGATCTGATGTTATTGCCATTTCACGAATTTGATGTTATCTTGGGTATGGATTGGTGAATTTACATGATGCTGTGGTAAACTGTGGGCTGAAACAATTTGATTTAAGATGTCAGAATGGTGAGTTGATTATTGTTGTGTCTAATAGACCTGATTGTGCTACAAATATTATATCGGTAATATCTATTCAAAAATTATTCAGAAAGGGTTGTGAAGCATTTTTGGCTTACATTCTTGATACTCGAGAATTGGGATTGAAGATTGATCAGGTACTAACTGTTAATGAATTTATGGATGTGTTTCCAGAAGAGTTGCCTAGGTTATCTCCAAAATGGGAAGTTGAATTCGAGATTGATTTAGTGCCAATGCCTGCTCTGATATCTATTGCACCGTACAAAATGGCACCAATAGAATTAAAATAACTTAAAACACAGTTGCAAGAGTTGATTGGTAGAGGTTTCATATGGTCAAGTGTGTCACCTTGGGGTGCACTAGTTCTATTAGTGAAAAAGAAAGATGGGTCATTTAGGTTGTATATTGATTACAGACAACTAAACAAAGTCACTATAAAGAATAAGTTGTATAATTTGTTTTGCGATTGAACTCGAACTAGCCACAATGAACTACATTCATATATGTAAACAATCATATCACGGGCTACAAACCTCAAAATCAAGTGATTCAAAAACTGGTTCAAACATGACTCAAAGATCTATTGTTTGGGCAGAAGAATAGCCCAAAAAGGTAGTTGAAAGGTCTTAAAAAGTCAAGTCAATGCTTCCATTGTAAAACCCATAGAGTAATCTCGAACTTCCCACATTGAATTGCACTCCTTTATGAAAATGATCATAACATGGTCTACAAGCCACAAAATCAAGTGATTCAAAAATCATTTCAAAGAGAACTTGAAGCTCTAGGATTTAGAGAATCACCCTAAAAGCTAGATGGAGCATATCCAAAAGTTCATTCGAAGTTTACCTAGTGGAATTCTACAAGATTGGTTTTGGACTCTCACATAACTTAAACTTTATTTTCAACCGATCAAATCTTCTCCACTATCCTCTAGCTCATGAATCAAATGATGAATAGACTTTGTTCCACAAACAAATACAAGTATTGAATTGAAACCCTATAAAGAAAAACTGTAATGACTCGATTTTTGTTGGTGTCAAAAATTTCAATTTTGGACTGAATATCTTAAACTGAGTCATTTTGGGAAGTTAAACTGAGAAGATTTCGAGGATGTTAATGTGTAGGCATTAATTTTTGATTAAACTGAGTCATTTTGGGAAGTTAAACTGAGAAGATTTCGAGGATGTTAATGTGTAGGCATTAATTTTTGATTAAACTGTAATGACTGTTTAACCCATAAGTCTTAATGTGATGGAGATTCATTGATTACTGTGTAGGCATTAATTAGATTTATTAAGGGTTTGAGTAGAAAGCCTAATAATTAAGACTTATGGAGTAGATTATAAAGTTAGTAAAATTAGTGGTGTTAATGTGTGAATATTAAAAATATAATTTTAAGAGTTAGAGGTTGTTTTCAATTAGACTAAGTCTATTTTAGCAAAATTCTCATTTTGAAGTATTAGTTGGAGGAAGCTGTTTTTCTCATTTCCATGAAACATTTTTTTTCACACTCTAAAATCCTCTTAATTTTCTCTCGATATTCTCTTCAAGACTACATCTCGATGAAGTGGATTTTCTATTAAATTCTTGAATTCAAACATATTTTAAAGAATTAATTTCTTTGTTGTTATTAGTTTACATTGGTTTTTAGAAGAACAGATGAGAAAGTTCTTTTGATTCCTTTTATTGATTTTTTTTCTATAGCAAATTAAATTGATTTATAATTTTAATTTAAGATTCTTGAATCGAGATTTTATTTCTAAAAATTCATAAGTTAGAGAGAAAAAGTACAAAATTAATGACTTAGTTAATGTCATAAAAATAATTAAAAGACACATGAAAAATTCTTATCAAAACCTATAATAATTATTGTAGGTATGATAAAATTTAGTAATACTATAATTTACTTGCATTTTGCTTTCAATGTTAAAAGAGAAACCGTAGCTTCTAGAAGGAAAGAAAAGGAAAATTGTAGACTTAAAAAAAGGATTGAGTTTCATAATCTATTATGTAAATATCTCATCAAATATCTTCCTCCAAAGTCCCAAAAGTCTTAACTAATCATTAAAAAGGGCATTGCCGCACCTACCTGTCCTTCACCACCAACTATCTTCCCCAAAAATACCACTGCAACACTTTAACTGCCATCCTTCACCCATGTCCTCCCCCGCCGCCAACATCGCCACCGCCATTTCAACCCCAACTCTAGACTCCGAGTCCCCTGCCCTCCTCCAATCCATCACCTCCCATGGAGGCTACGCTTTTACCCGCATGGCCACTTTAGCCGCTGCCGGTGACCAACGCGCTGCCGAGGCCGCATTTGAGATGGCCTGGGAGCAACTTCACTCCGGTCCTTGGCACTCTGTTCTCCCCGTCTGGCGTGACGCTTACTCCATGGCCTGCCTACATGTGGCCAAATTCCATTTCTCCAAGGGTGAGTTCAGAGATGCTCTTAGGTCTTTGGACATGGGCATCATAATGGGCGGTCCTTTGCTTAGGAAAGATTTGGACTCCGCAATCGAAGTCGTTTTGGCCGCCAAGTCCAGGCACTATCATAACGGAGTAGCTGATGATGATAAAGAAGGTCACGGAGAGGCAGGGTCCCGATTGCTGGTTTCTCCACAGGAGTTCGATAAGTCCGAGGTAAGGTTCGTTTTCTACATTTAAAAAAAAAAATCTTTTGCTTGTTCTAATGAAATTGGATATTGTTAAAGACAGACTGTACTTATAGATAGAAAAATGCATTGAAAATGTTCTTCTTCCTTGGAATGAAAAACCAATTGTTGTAATATTATCTTAACTAATCATGATTAGTAATAATGTTTATGATAGTATAAACATAGTTATAATGTTAATTGGTTAAATTTAGGGTTTATTGTAGTTTCCGTGTGGAGATTGCTTTTGATATTGAAGCCAAAAGCATGTTTGGATGCGTGCTAGAATATACTTTTTAATAGTTGACAATGAAAGTTTTTTGATCTTTTAGTATTTAATAATTAGATATACTTATACATGAATTTGGGTTACATTTTTCTAATTGAATGAGATTATGAGTTTTACTAGTTTCTTTTGCTTTTTATCAACTTCAGAACAAATTTAATGTCAATAAAAACTCAAAAACTATATGAAGTTTTAGTTTTTCTCTTCTGTGAATTGATTATAGTGTCTGTTGTTTGATTCCCTTGTGGATGTGTTAGAACAAACTTTTACTTCATCAGATTATTGGAAGAAAAAGAAAAAGCTCAAATGCAGAATCCCTTTGAGTTTCTTATGCTTATGAGAGTTCAGCGTCCATCTGATTTGTTGTATAATTATAAAAACAGAGTGGGTAGACATCTTTTTTAAAGTTAGAGGACCTAAATTCCTCTAATTCCATTTTGTTTTTATAACATAATTTTTGGTCTTCTTTTGTACTTTTCTTACCGAGTTTGTGCTTTTAACTAGTGACACTAGCTCAATTAGACACATTCTATATAGTATAAATAAATACTATTTATAACAATTTTATTTTTCTTTTCCGAGTATGTATTGATGGTTTGATTCTTGCTTCATCTATGCTTGTGCCTTAAATGAATAAAACATTGAGGATATTATCAATAGAATTTTACTTTTTCTTCTCTTTGTGGTTAAGTTTGATTTGATGCTTACAATATAAATACCATGGTTTCCATCTATGGCTAACTTTTTATGTGGATTCTATTGGTTAAACTACCCCACAAATCCCTGGATTATAGATTGAAGTGTAAATAGGCTCTCTATTATAAAACTGAGTAATATTGTCTTGGTCTTTCTCTCTCTCTCTCTCTTTTTTTTGGTCCTGGTCTATTTAATTCTGAAACAATGAGGTAACCTTGAATGTTAAAAAAAAATTCTGACTTGTATTTTAAAGTGATCTGGAAAAATATATAAAACTAAAATTCAGCATTTTCAAAACGCCACAAGGACTAAATTTTGGTTACTTTAGACATGACAAGTCAGCATCTTTTAACACCATAACTTTACTGTCGTTTATAATTTTACATATTAGCTCCTAAAATTATAGTACAAGGATCCACCAGGTAGTTTAACAACGGTGTTTCTTATTTTTATTTTGTTAAAAATGAACAATAACCATGACATACAGACACATGCTCACAAGGAAAAGGGGGTATAACCGTGATATGCTACTTTCAGAAGTTGTAGCTGTGTGTATTATTTTATTCTTCAAAGTAAAAACAGGGTAACTTACCCATTTATCATTTCTTTAGTTCTTTTATATACTTACATACATAAATAATAGTTTACATCATTTTATCATGTTGGCTAGCTCCTTTTTCCTGTAATTTATTATTTTTTGAATAGGATGGTTGAATATTTCTGATAAAGAGAAATTGGTATGGTAGCATGATATCTGAGTTTAATCTCTGTTTCTGTTTCTGTTTCGTTCTGATCCTATAGGTGCTACGAATTTTACCAATAAGGTCATTGTCTTCCAAGATTGTGGGGAAGAGGTCCGCCCTATCTTTGGAGGCATTTCTATGTGAATATTTCCTCTCAGGTTCTCCAGTTATAATTACTGATTGTATGGCTCACTGGCCAGCTAGGACAAGGTGGAATGATATGGATTATTTAAGAAGGATTGCTGGTGATCGTACTGTCCCAGTTGAGGTGATTAATCTTCCTGTTTTTTTTCAAAATTCAGTAGAGATCAAATCTGTAACAAATGCTTTGGTACATTATCTTTTCCTCACATATGTTCTTCTACCTGCATATATACTATTTTCTCTTTTAAACAGTAATTTATCTGATCTTTTCTACATAATTTGATCTTTTAAACATATTTATTTGATCTTTTCTACATATTAAGTCGCTTAACTGGGAATATCTCTCTGTTACCGATCTTAATTATTTTCTCACAGCATTTAAGCTAAGGTGCATTCTTGTGTGGATCTTGATAATCTAATGTGGGTTTGTGGCTCATCTTTTGTATTCTTGCAGAGATCCTGATAGTTTTAGTTTGGTTCCGAAGGCAATTTGTGTCTTCATATGCTCAATGAGCGATTGCTAGGTTAAAGATCCTTATGCTTTAGTTTTTTTTGTGGGCATTATAATGAATTTACTCAATCTTGAGGCACTTGCAAAGAGTCACATACCTGAGTGTTTTCTTGATTGTAAGGTTACTAAATGGTTGATCTTCTAGTGTATCCCAACTAATTATTATTCCTTAGCGGATGGAGCCATTATTGCCAAAATTGAAACCAGATATCCTTCTACATCTAGATTAATGTACTTACCTTGTTACAATCAGACAATCAAGTGGGCTCACACCCAGTATTTGCAAATATTTAAGCTTTCCACTAAACCCAACCCTTCTTAATCCGTCAGTTATCATATCGTTTTGCTTACTTAGTTTTGCTTGACTAATGATTATGTGATCATGTGTAGTTCTCAGGCAATTTAGTTGAGCAATGGAATCCTTCTCCAGGTAATAGGATTCTTAATGATCATAATGGAAAAAAGCTTCAGATCTTTCCTTTGACGGATGAATCTTTCAGGGAACGTTGTAGTTGGGTGTTTGGTGAATTAAACAAGCTTTCATCATTTATTCAGCAACAAAACAAAAAGGAATTCTTGTACGTACACTATTATTTAAAGGGCTGATTGGGTCAGTGTCACCCATTAACCCAGTCCCAACTCAATTGGGAAATTACCAAAAACCTGTTCCTTTAATAAAATAACAAACATTAATATGACTATTTTTGTCATTTTTATGTTTTATGTAAAATCTAGAGAAATGCACAAAATAAGGTTTGAACCTAAAACATCAGACTTTAATAACTTAACTTCACTATTTCAACCAAAGTCTCAGTTATTTTTTTTTATCAATTTTTTTATAAATACATTTGTTATATAAGTTTTTGTTCCACCCACATCATGGGTAATGCCATAATCTAGTTAGAATCTTTTCATAATATTCTTGCTGTAAGAAATGATTGGTTAACCTGCCCCAATACTAAAAATGGTTAACTGAAGGAACTTAAGGATTGGTCTAGATGGTTCAGCCACCCACTTTCGGACTTAGGAGCGGAAATAAAATGGTTTGCTGAAGTCTTTAAAATTGTAAAGTTATTCTTCACTTAACTACCTAGTTATTATCACTAAGAATTCCTATTATGGATGGAGATTGTATTATTGAAAGCTATTTAATTCTATTTCCTTTATTTATTTTTGGCAAGTTATTACCATGAAGATAATTAAACTGAAAGCTGGTAAAGCTTGGAATGCTTTTCAGGTAGGAAAAAACTACTTGTGTTCGGAGTGGAAGCAAGAGCTTGTTACATTTTCCGAGTTTCTTGAGAGGGTTCAATCTACAGGCTGCAGTAGTAAGGCCCCTACATATTTGGCACAACACCAATTGTTTGATCAGGTAGTATTATACTCTTATTTTATTCTTTGTGAGATTTAATTTCACTGTTATGTACTGAAGCTGCATTAATGCTACTACAATAATGCAGATAAATGATTTGCGGAAAGACATTTCTATTCCTGACTATTGTTGTGCTGGTGGTGGGGAGCTGAGATCTCTCAATGCATGGTTTGGTCCAGCTGGGACGGTTACACCTTTGCACCGTGATCCACACCATAATATCCTTGCTCAGGTACTGTCATGCATTGATTAATCCTAACAAATGGTAAGGTGAATCATGGTCTCCGATGAAACTTTTTTCATATCTCATGAGTCTTAAGACAAACACCTTTGCACCATGATCCACACCATAATATACTCGCTCATGAGTCTTGAGATGGTAGGTTTGTTTTCAGTTTTGGAGCTTAGATTATAAAGTAGCGGTAGCTTGACTCATGTTCCCCACGCTGCATTACATTATTGACATTCTATCTTGTGCTATTATTTTAGTATTATGGACTCATGTTTAAAGTAGGCTCCAAATCGGTATATGTCCAACTGGTTTAGATTTGTAAATGAGTAATTTACCATCCAACTAGTTCACAAAAGAGAATTTCTTATTTTTAGTAAATTATGAGTAGCAGCATGCAAGGGCTCCTTGAAATGAATTGTATGAAGGGGATTCTTTAATCAGGGAAAACATCTTAATCAACATTGTTGCATATTCCATTATGCTCTTTGATACATTTAGGTCATCATGCATTTTATTTTTGCTTCAGATTTGTGCAAAATTAGACATCCAGACTACTAGTTTAAAAGATGATTTGGGGTCATTGGATAAAAACCATGGCATTTTCTTGGAATGGTTTGCATGAAATTTGAAATGTTCTAATCTTTTAAATCATCTACTTTTCTTTTTGAATAAATTTCAAAGTTTTAACATAATGTGCTTTCTGGTAAGCACCGAATCATCTCTAGGGTCACATTTCTTACATACAATGATAAGGGACCTTCAGTCAAGCATCTCCAGTAGGAAAAGGGTAATAGTGGGTGTTAGGTTAGCATGTAGTATTTCTTGAGCTATGTTTTTCAAGAGCATCAATTCTTCATTGATGATTGTTGACCTATGCTTCTCTTCATGAGTATTGTTCAACTAGCTATTTTAGCTCTACACTTTTCAACAGCTCAATTACAATGACTCTTGTATAAACTTTTTTTTAAGCTTTTGAAATGGTTTTCAGGCAATTTTCTTTTCCCTTATGCTGCATTATCTATGAACGCTTGTTGGTGGGTAGCAGGTCCAGTTTAATTCTGCATGGATTTAACTCAATGGATATTCTGCTCCTTATTTTAGGTTGTTGGTAAGAAGTATGTGAGACTCTACTCTGCTACATATTCTGAGGAGCTTTACCCATACAGCGAAACCATGCTCTACAATTCCAGCCAGGTATCCACTTACTTGATCCCCTCTCTTGGATTGATGAACTTTGTGTAAGAGATAAAACTGATATTGTAGTGTTTCATCCGTGGAGACTCTTTAAGACATGCACATTCTCTCACTTGGACAAGTAAATGACTTGCCTGAATACTTTTCATGATAAAATTTGCATTACAGTGTTCCATCCATGTATACTCTTAAGACATGAACAAAAAGATACTCACTTGGACATGGAAACACCTTTTTTTCTATTGTCTTGGCGAATCCAATGTGCACATCTAGCATTAGATTGACCACTTTTTCATTTAAGGGCTTGGTCATGATTTTTAGTTTGATTTATAACCATTTTCAGCAAGGTTGGTACTTTTTTAGATTTCTTCTAGCTGTAGTATATGTTTTGCTCTGTTAATTTACAGCTGAGCAGACTTTGGTTAGGCAAGGAGCAGCATGTCTTGTATTGATTTTAAAGGAACACTTGCTTTAATAGATTTTTGTTCATTGGTGTGCTACATTGTTTGTTTCTTAAGAAAAAAATTAAATTTCTCCCAACTGTTGGGCGGTAAAATCTGATGTGTTGGGACAAAAAGAAAACATTGAACTACTTATGAATTTCATATAGAGTTGTTTTTTATAAGAGCTGTTTATTTTGTTATGCGTCTTTTATCAGTTAATATGAAAAGCTTTAGCAACAAACACTGACCAAAGATGTATGTTTTGAAGGTTGATCTGGACAACATAGATGAGGTAGAGTTTCCAAAGGTGCGTGACTTAGAATTCATAGACTGCATTTTAGAGGAAGGTGAAATGCTTTATATCCCACCGAAATGGTGGCATTATGTGAGATCATTAACGACAAGTTTTTCAGTCAGCTATTGGTGGAGTACTGATTCTGGAAGCTCAATGGTGTCTTAGAATATGTAAACATTTAGTATTCTTTCTATGTCTATGTTGTAAAATTCTTTTTGGAAGAGAAGTGGACTTCATGTATATCAAAACCTTTGCTAGCAAAATTTACGTGCAGCCAGCCTGAAAGAGAAACAATGATAATAGTGTATTTATGCGTGTACGGGGAGTTTTTGAGTGTATCTTTGAACTCGCCCTAGTTTAACGGATAGGTTTGATATCGAACATCTTTCCAAGCAAGCTCTCTGTCTCTCCCACACAAAAATATGATTTATTATCCATATCATCTCTTTTTTTTATATTTAATTTGTTAATTTTTTTATATAATATTTAGAACTACTCGTATCCATTCTTCAACTCTTAAATAGTCCATTCTTCAACTCTTAAATAGAATAATAAGCGTGTTTCAGTGTGTTCAAA
>JABFAF010279748.1:247-60132 GCA_013677275.1 Gossypium schwendimanii | reverse complement strand
TAGACCCTTTTTTTCCATAATTAATTAATAATAATTTATTTAGCCCAAATTAAATTGGGAATAAATTAATTTTAATTATATTATGAATTAACACACATTTTTGGACCATCTTAGGCTAGAAATAAAATTGCCTCGATGCTTCAAATTGCTTCTCGATTTTAATTTTTGAGCATTGTCTATTGAGCCAGTTTTTGCCCTTTGTGTGAATTGTCGAAAATAGACAAAATTAACTATAAAATTAATTAAAATTCATCATATTCATATTTTAACATAATTTAATTATTTTTCGACAAGAATTTAACCGAAATAACATGATTTTAAGTTAAAAAGGGCATGTAAAAACACAAATTTTTGTGTTTCCACCTACTACAATCACCACAAGGCTAAATCCTAGTACAAGCAACATGAACTCATACTCTAAAAGGCTCATCAAGTCTGGCCCGTTTCTTAGGCCTCTAAGCAGAACTAGAGGGCTCCGAATTCCTCTTATTCTTGCGTCTCTCTCGATCTCTATTCTGGCACTCCAAGTGCTGAACTTCTTTGGCGATTTCTGCCTTATCTACTAAAACAACAAACTCACACTCCTTTTACAGAGCAATCAGGGCCCTCAGACTATCCCTCAAACTATCCTAAAAAATGACACATTTCTCACACTCAGATGCCACCATGCCTCGAGTGTAGCGGCTTAATCTTAGAAACTCAGCCGCATACTCGGCTACAGACTTATCACCTTGCGTGAGATTCATAAACTCACGCCTATGAGCATCCACATAGCTCGCGCCCACATACTTTCCCTGGAAGGCAGTCTTAAAGTAATCTTAGTTCAAATGATCCAATTAAGTACCCTCCTCAACCGACAACCACCACTGATATGCGTTATTGCGATGCAAAGAAACTGCACCCTTTAATTTCTACTCAGAAGTGTAGTCGATGTCATTCATTATCCACTCGGTGGCTTCCAACCAATACTCGGCCACAATAGGGGCGACTCCAATGATGCCCCTAAACAACTCAGCTCCATTGGACTGGAGTCGTTCGGTTACCAACCGGCCCTTAGATCCAAAATAGGACAGCGACCCTCTCTAACACTCTTAACTTTGCTTTGGACAATGCGTCGTCGTCAGCCGAGCTACTTTGAGACCCAGTCTCAATAGCAAGTGAAACCGGTGTCTCACTCATATCTAAATTCAACATACTGTTTCGAGAGAAAGACTCAGCTCGAGCCCCCCGTGACTCTTGCCGTGCCTACGATTACCATGACCGCGAGTTCCACAAGTGCTCATTGTATTTTTAGTTTTATCTACATTATAAAATTTTATGCATCAGTTCCAGTGTTTATTAAGATATATTTTATGCTTAAGTTATCAAAAGTTCAGAAGTATTTCAAAGGTTTTAGTCTCTAACTAACTTAGTACAGTTTCAGAAAGTACTAACTACAATGTTTTCTAAATTCAGAGATACTTACAAGATCAACGTCGGAGACTCAGTGTACCACATACTTACTCAAAATGATACAATTTATTTAAAAATCAGTCCTTTTTCAAAACACAATTTTGGAACCCAAAATTCATAGCTCGAGTTTTAAAACCAGGCTCTGATACCACTAAATGTATCACCCTAAATAAGGCCTAGACGTTATGGCCGAATCCAGGAGTATTACGAAGAAGGGTTTTGAAACTGACGATACTTCGATAAAACCATGTTTAATTATTTGAAAAAATGTCCAAGTATTATAAAACATATTCATTTATACATTTATATTACTGAAACCATTTTATGTTGTTCTTTAAGGTTAACCATTTATTTCGCAGTAGAAGTTTGAAATTCTTTTAAAAGCAAAACCAAGCTCGTGTTTCCAAAAACCAATTGTTAAAACCACTTGTTTGTGTAGAGTGTTTTTGTCAACATTCCAGAAAAGAATGCAAAACAAAATCCAAATCGAAAAGTTAAAACCATACATTCCAGAGAGTCTAAAAATTTCAAACTCTCCAGAAAATCTAGATTTTTAAAATAAAACTGATATTACTAAATGATAAAATAGTTCTCTGTCGGGTGGTCACCGTTGAGCCTCCGTCCCATCGACCTGCTTAAGTGTTTGGATTATCTGAACAGAATAGACAAACAGATGTGAGTTTACATAAACTTAGTGTGTAAGCCAATAGAAATAGTCATGTAACATACAAAGAATTTCATATACAGTTAGATACAGATTCAGACCTAAGTCCATAACATATACAGATATTAGAATCAGATAAACATAACAGATATAAAGAATCCTACCCCCATCCTCTACACACCATCTCCGACCATCCCATCATATCATGTGGGGTTAAAAACACCCACCCATCCCAACACACCATATAGTGTCGACGCGACACATAACAAAATAATATGAAGTCAAGCTGCCAGAATATAGGTGAAAGGTCGCCGTACAGATCACTTCCTCCACATATGCAAATTCCCAACCCAAACATAGATACATAATAGAAAATTAACAAAATTAACATGCTTAACATTCTCGTATACAGATAACATATATATATTCAAACAAAACCGTGAGAGATACATATCAGTGTCCTACTCAGATCAGACTATCAAAATATCAGATCACATGAATTATGGTTTGGTTAGCCCTTATCGACCTTACGGTAGACCCACAATTGATTGGAACAACCTGTGCAACCATAAGGAAAGTTGTAGAATCTAGGCATGTGGGTCCACACACCCTTGTAGCTCACATACCCAGATTGGCCTTGCTCATGTGGGCCTACACGTCCAGATTGGCCTTGCTCATGTGGCTCACACGGCCTGGCCTAAAACCCACACGCCTGTGTGGGCCCACACACTCATGTGGCCTATATGTCCAATCTGGCCTAACTTGTGTGGCCCACACGGTCACACTTACATTTTCACACGGCCTGCTATGCGCACGTCTACAACTTCACCAGTCACACGGCTTTCGACAAACCTCGTTTTCTCGCGTTAGGGGTACACACCTAGTTCATTGTTGACGTATAAACACCTAGTTCATTGTTGACGTATAAGTAATCTCGAGCCTTTCAACCCTAAAAACACCATGCAATCGATCAATTCCAAATATCGAAACACCAATCTATCAAAGCCCCAATCAACATACTTGAGAATTTTATTCAATCGAAAGACTCGATCATTTACCAAAATAGTTACAATAGCCCAAACACACTACACGATAGAAGACGAATTTTGATCCCCTTGATTATCACCTACACAACAATTCACTACATTAACACATTCGAAAATAATTTCCAATTGCACAAAACTTCAAGAGTACTTACCTACCACAGTTCGAGCAAGGATTACAGAACCCAAACACAGATATTGAACGATAGAATGACGAACAAAAATCAAAGAAAGAAGAAATTAAAAAGATAACATTTGGGAGAGAACCCTTAGCCACTGAAGCAGATACTCACTTATGTCAGATTTCACAAAAACAGACTTAAATGTTTAGGGCTTTAAAACACACCAGTTGACTCGTAGAGTCGAACATATCAAAAAAGTGAAGTATAAAGCTAGCACTCTCCAACACACCAAACATGTCCCGTTGAATGGAGCTTAGCTCACATTCCCTTATCTCTCCAACATGTCCAAGAAACTTAATGCCCAAATCACATAACACATATAGGTGAGTACTCACAATCTTATGGCATGCCAACTATATCCCACGGTCTCATAAGGCCACGAGGCCAAAATATGCACATCATAATTAGACATTTTTAATTACTGATTTGATGCACATTGTCTCTGTTCATATTCTTCAATTCACATCACAAACTTGTACACAATGCATGCTTATCGAATTCACATTTAATTACAGTTAAAGTACCACAATAATGCTCATTGAGCCATTATATACCCGTCAACATATGAGTGCACTAAAATCAATTTATCACATAAAAAACTTATTACATTAGCATCATATTGCACAATGCAACATACATACTTACCGGCATTTGCACACTTTCACTGCACTTTATATCATTAACTGAACATCATTACTTTCATTCGACATATTTAATATACCCACAATACAATGCAATTCACAATATTGCATCATAATAATCAGTTCATAGTTAGTCATATATTCGCATAATTTTCTAAAAACAAAATAAGGAAAATAGAAAGCTTACACTTGGAACTTAGGATAGAGGTTTAGGCTATCCCTAAGCTCCCGAGAAACACTAAGAATCATGTCTATAAGTAGCAATTCCAAACACTTACCATTACACTTTCGTTGAAAAGTCAAAAGCTTAAATTAGCTTTTCATTATCTTTCGCCTTGCTCGTAAAAGGTTCCAACAGTTCTGATACTTCATACATATTAACCACATAATATACACAATCAAAATTTAGCCAAAGACTCACTTAAACCAACCAAAAATGTAAGCCTAAATTATATTCCTCGAGAAACTAAAATTTTGAGTAACAAACTTGGAACTTAATTATCTCGGTCTATACTTAATCTTTTTGCCTAAAATGAATTTCTTTCATCTAATTATTCACCTCATACTGATTCTCAACCTTTAAACTACTCAAAACTACTCAATTCATGGTATCAAAATTTTTGACATGTTTATAGTAATTTTCACAAAAATTCATTAAATCCTTAGAAATCCTTAATGAAAGTTTAAAGTAAGTTTAGAAACCTTCTAATCATGGTAAAAATAATTTAAAAACACTTTGAAACTATATTTTTATCCACAAACCTGAAATTCACCATTAAAGACCTGATTTTAGGCTTTTATTTAGAACATGTGTTTCAATGGCTAAACTTTTAGTTTAATGATCCAGAAAAGGCTGAATTCTGGTTAGAAATACTATGGGAGTATTCGATGAGTTGTCATGTTCTCCCAATGATCATTTGAAATTTGCAGTTTCATTGTTAAAAGATGAAGAATACTAGTGATGGCATACTCTGTTAGTGGTTATACTGAAAGATCGATTGAGTTGGGAGTTTTTCCAAACTAAATTCTGAAAGAAACATGTCAGTCAGCAATGCTTTGACAAAAAGTGAAAAGCGTTTCTTGACTTGAAGTAGGGATGCAGAACGTAGCTGAATATAAGAGATAATTTGATCGGCTTAGTAAGTATGCTAGAGAATTAATTTTGAAAGAAGAAACTATGTGTGATCGTTTTGAGGAAGGCTTGAATGAAGAAATCCAGTTTCTTGTCGGGGCACTTGAGTTAAAAGAGTTTTTTTTATTTTAGTTGATAAAGCTAAGAAGATGGAAGACTTTAGCAAAGGAAAGAAAATGATAGATTTTAAAGTTTGAGACTCGAGTAGAAGACAATTGGGAAAATCTCTCTTCTCATTCAAAAAAAGTAAAAGAATCATGCAGTCGTATGTAAGCTGCATTTGGATTTTCTGGTAAAGATCGAGGAAAGCAAGCTTGCTCAAGATCTCAGGCTACTTCAGTGGCTAGTGTTGGCAGCGTTCGTAATGTCAATAAGCCAGAATGTTAACATTGCAATATGAGATATGTAGTGAGTGCCTGTTGAAGAAAGGAACTTGTTTTAAATGTGGCTTGTTAGATCATTTTCACAAAGATTGCCTATATAGATCTGATAGAGATAAATCTCAGAATGTACGATTAGGGGTTATGCCTTGTAAAAGTAGGCCACCAAAGAATTGTGGAAATGTTGAAGCCAGTAGGAGTGGAATGAAAGACAATGGAGTTTGATATGAGGCACGAGCACCAACTAGGGCTTATGTGATATGAGCTTGTGAGTATGCCTCAACGCCTGATGTGATTGCTGGTACATTTTCTCTCGTTGATGTTACTGTTTATGCTTTGATTGACCCAGGGTCAACTTATTTGTATATATGCATTGCATTAGTAACATATAAGAAAATACCAATAGAGTCAACTGAATTTGTGGTTAAAGTAACTAATCTGCTATGTCAGTATGTGGTAGTTGACAAAGTTTGTAAGAATTATCCATTGAAAATTTGGGATTATAATTTTCCGGTTGACTTGATGTTGTTCCCATTTAACAAATTTGATGTTTTTCTCGGCATGGACTAGTTGACTTTGCATGATATAATTATGAACTATAGACGAAACTAGATTACTTTAAGATGTCAAAATGGTGAAACAGTCAGACATGAATTAGACAGAATAGACAGTGTCGCCAATATTATTTCTCCTTTGTCAACTCAGAAACTTGTAAGAAAAGGGTTTGAGGCTTATTTGGCATATATTTTAGATTCCAGAGCTTCAGAATCAAAAATTTGAATTGGTTTAGACTATTTGTGATTTTACGGATGTATTTCCAGAGGAGTGGCAAGGGTTACCGCTAGTTAGAGAGGTTGAGTTTGCTATTGAATTAGTGCTAGGAACTTCTCTGATATCGATCGCACTTTATAGAATAGCTCCAGTTGAATTAAAAAAATTAAAAGCATAGAGGCTAGAATTAACAAGTAGAGGATTTATTTGACCTAGCGTTTCTCCTTAGGGTGCATCTGTGTTGTTATGCATTTGTGTATTGATTATCGGCTGCTAAATAAAGCACAATTAAGAAAAAAATTTGTTGGCTCACATTGATGATTTGTTTGGTCAATTGAAAGGTGTTATAGTATTTTAAAAAATTGATCTTCGTTTGGGATATTATCAACTTCGGGTTAAAGATTTAGATGTGCCAAAAAAAAACTTTCTGAACCAGGTATAGACACTATGAATTTGGTGAAGAATTTGTAATTTATAGCGTTTAGTCTGATAAATGTTAAGAAAGCTTCGATATGTTAAAAACGATGTTTACCGAAGCCCTTGTGTTAACTCAACTAGAGCCTGGTAAAGAATTTGTAATTTATAGTGATGCCTCACTTAGTGGATTGAGTTGTTTTTTGATGTAGGAAGGTAAAGTTTTAGCTTATGCCTTTCGACAATTGAAACCACATGAGAAAAATTATCCGACACACGATTTGGTATTTGCCCTAAAGATATGACAACATAATTATATGGAGAAAAGTTTCATATTTTCATTGATCATAAAAGTTTCAAATTTTTGATATCTTAAAAAGAACTGAATTTGTCACAATGTAGATGGTTGGAGATGTTAAAAGACTACGATTTGATTATCGATTATCACTCGAGAAAAGCTAATGTTGTTGCGGATGCTCTAAGTCAAAAGTCATTGTTTCCTATCAAAACTATGAATACTCGTCTGACATTGGTAGACGATGGATCGATTTTGGTTTAATTAAAAGCTAAATTGATGTTTTGACAATAGATTTGTGAGACTTAGAAAAATCGTCTTGAATTAGTTGCAAAATGGGATCAAATCGGGAAATTTCAAGATATAGATTTTTATTGGTGTTGATGATTCTTATACTTCAGAAACATATTGTGTATACCGAAGAATTCTAAAGTTAAACAGGAGATTTTGTGGGATGATCACAGCAATAGTTACTCAAATCACCTTGGTAGTAATAAAATGTACAGTGATTTGAAACAAATGTACTGGTGGCCAGGTATGAAACATTAAATCTTAGATTTTGTATTGAAATGTTTGATTTGTCAACAAGTTAAAGTTGAGCATCAAGTGCCTTCAAGATTGCTACAACCTCTTATGATTTCGGCATGGAAATGGGAATAAGTTACCACAGACTTCGTGTCAGGGTTATTGTTATTGCTAAGGAAGAAAGATGCAATTTGAGTTTTTGTTGACCGCTTGACTAAACCTCCACATTTTATTCTTGTACACACTAATTTTTCAATAGAAATATTAGCAAAGTTGTATGTTTTTGAGATTTTCAGATTACATGAGGTACCCTTGTCAATTATTTCTGATTGCAATACGCATTTCACATCTAGATTCTAGGTAAGTTACACGAAGCTTTTGCCACTAAATTGACTTTTAGCATAGTATTTGTAACACCCCAAACCCAGCCTAGACGTTATGGTCGTATTTGGCAATGTTACACGATAGTTTTTTTGAAACCTCATTGTTACGATGAAAACATTCCATGTTATTATCTTTAGTAAACCTTTGTTAGAACTTAGGAAGTCATCTTTATTCATTTAGAACATTTGTTTTAAACATCCCTCGCTGCGGAAGCTTTAATAAAATAGTCTAAGTGATCATGCATTTAGAAAATACTTTAACTTTTTGAAAACCGAAATTTCTATGATCAATAGGTATAAATCCGTAAAGTAAAATAAATAAATAAAAACTAAAATTTAAAACCAAAGTCCCAGAGGGTCCTTAAATTACAACCCAAATAATCAACAATAATCAAATCATAAATCGTAAATTGAAAACCATGAAGTCCAAAAATTATTGTGATCATCGCTGAGTCCTCAGTCGCACCAATCCATCTAAGTCTGAGGATTACCTGTGCACATTAAACAAAAAAGGTGAGTTTACGTAAACTCAGTGTGTAATCCCGCAGAAAAAAATGAACAATCAGTATTTACAGTGCACAGTTAAACAGTCTTGGGCCTAAGCCCTTTTCAGTGTCAGTGATAGTTTGGGCCCTATCCCATCTCAGTACAATGTCAAAAAATGTAGTAGGGCCTTAGACCATCACAGTATCAGTAGTAGTAACAGTTATGCAGTAGAAAAATCCTACCCAACCAGCCTCTATACACCATCTCCATCCAACCCAACACTCCATGTGGGGATATAATTAACTCCCCCATCCCTACACTCCAAGTAGTACCGAATGCGGCACAAAATAGTAGTTTGCAACAGAGCTGCCAGTAAATTAGGCTTAAAGCCTTTCAGTACACTTCCTCCAAATAACAACCCCCAACCCAATGCAATGCAACATACCATGGATGATATGCTATTATGCAATTTCAAGTACATAGATTCAGTTCAAATATTAACATGCTCAGTACATATATCATTTAGTGAATTTCACACATTTAGGGGTCTAAGTAGTGCTTACTGACCTTACAGTAGGTTCATAGTCGATTGAGCGACCTGTGCAACCTTAGAAACATTTTAGTAAAAATGGCCCCACACGCCCATGTGGCCCACTCGGCCAAAATTGGCCTTGGCCGTGTGATCAATTTTTAATGTAACCCATGCTAGCTAAATATTCATATATGTTTTCACTATTTACTTATATGTTCATTCAAAGCTGTCTACTTGAGTCATTGTCACTAAATTATTTATATCTTGAGCTATAGAATTCCAAATTAAGATCTACTTGATGTTTTCGAAACTAGACTCAAATACCTTTGTACCATAAAATTTTTAGAATTTATATCTTATCAAATAAGTACAGTAAAATCTTGAAAGTTATCCTTATTCTGATATTTGACAACTTCAACCTTTCCTTACTAAAAATTATTTATCTCTTAGTACGAAATTTGGATATGTTTCTATTTGTTTTTCTATAAAATAGACTCATTAAGGATTTAACCGTACATATATTTAAGCCCCTAATTATTTTTTTACAATTTTTGATGATTTTTCAAAGTCAGAACAGGGGGAACCTGAAATCATTCTGACCTTGTCTCACAAACTTTATTATATGTCATAATTTAAAATTCCATTGCTTACACCATTTCTTCCATGAAAAACTAGACTCAATAAAATTTAATATCACATTTTATTCAACCTCTAATTCAATTTCCACTACCTTTGATGAATTTTCAAATTTAGACTATTGTTGCTGTACAAAACTATTTTAGTGCAAAATGTTGATTTCCAGGTTTATAACACCTTTATTTCCTTTCTCTACTATTTTATTCGCATCATTTTCTCTTATTTCTCTTATTACTCGACATCAAGAAATTTTGGCTTTTTACCAAATCCTGGTTTCTGAGTTTTGAGTACACACCTGGTATCGTTTTTGATGCGTAAGCACTCCTAAGCCTCGAGAACCTAAAAATCGACCAACATATCTTCAGATTAATCACTTAATTCATTTTTAATCAACCAGTTTTGGAAGGAACTCGACTAAAAACCTAATAAAACCCTTACCTCGATTGAGTAACCACGACTTCGCACAATCATAGCGTTGATTCAAAACCACCAGCCCTTTGATTAACTCCTAAACGCTAAAAAGGAATCCCCATTTTAGAGATTAACCAAGAATGATTAACAATAGACAAAACCGTTACTTACCGAACACGGGTAACCAGCGATGAACAATCGAATCAATTAGAATAAGAAAGAAACAGAAGGGAAAAAATAATGGAAATTTTGGCAGCAACTAGGGGAAAGAATCGACAGAGGAGAGAAAAAAGAATAAAAAGAAAATGTCAGAAAAAGTTTGGGGAATTTGAGAGAAAAACGAAACTCTATTTTTTTTGCACAACAAAAAGATAATCAAATTATTTTCTGATAACCTCTCCCCAATTATCTCCTAAAATCACTCTCTATTAATCCACTTAAACACAACTACTCAGAATTTTGCCCCAACACAACTCTTAGCCGAAATTGGAGCAAAAATACTGTCTCCATACCATCACAGAGAATTGAACACAAGACCTCCAACACTCCACTTAACCACCAAAGCAGCAGACCCATTCTGATATAAACTTACCAACAATTAAACTTAAGCCCTTTGCACAAGGTTAAGGCTTTATTTATAAAAATACCAAAATCTGCCCAAGTAAGGTTTGAACTTGAGACCTCACACACACACCCAGATCACTTAACCACTGAAGCTGACAGATAGTTATATCATATTTTCACAGTAACGAAATTAAAAATTTTGGGTCGTTACAGTGTTTCATCCACAAATAGAAAACCAGTCTGAGAGAGTGATTCAGATACTCGGAGATATGCTTCGCTGTTGTATTCTTGAATTCAAAGGAAATTGAGAGAAATTTCTTCCGTTGGTTTAATTTGCTTACAACAACAGTTACCAATTGAGTATTAAAATGGCCATATACGGGGCTTTGTATGTTCAAAAGTGCAGAACTTCATTATAATAGACCGAATTCAATGATAAAAAGCTTTTGGGTACTGATTTGATTCGTGAAACTGAAGAAAAAGTAAATGTGATACGAGATTATTTGAAAGTTGCTTTTGATTAGCAAAAGTTGTATGCCAATTTGAAAAGAAAAGACATCGAGTTCCAGGTTAGCAATAAAGTGTTTTTGAAGGTGTCGCCTTGAAAGAAAGTTATCCGCATTGGCTGAATAGGAAAGCTTAGTTCGTATTTTATTGGTTCGTATGAAATTATTGAGAAAACTGGATCGATAGCTTATCGTTTAGCTGTACCGTTAGAATTAGAGAAAATTCATAATGTTTTCCATGTGTCGGTGTTGAGACTGTACAGATCTAATTCCTCACATGTGGTTTCACCGGTTGATATGGAATTATAACTTGATATGTCGTATAGTGAGGAACCGGTTAGAATTTTGGCTCAGGAAATTAGAGAATTGAGAAATAAATGCATTGCTTTAGTTAAGGTTCTTTGGCAACGTCATAAGGTTGAAGAAGCTACTTGGGAACCGGAAGAAGCTATGAAATTGCAATACCCAAACTTATTATTTTGTGAGATTTTCGGGGACTAAAAGTCCTTGAGGGGGAGAGTTGTAATTGCTTATTTTTAGTGATATCGAAAATAGTGGTTTTGGGACCCCAATTCTGATAAGTGAGTTACTATTTTATTATTTATTTATTATTTATAGGATTATTTTAAGGTCATACTAAAATTTGGTTAGAAAATTTTAACGATTAGATAGTTAATTAAGTAAAAAAGACTAAATCATAAAAGTTACAAAAGTTAGTTTCTATTAGCTAAAGGTTTTAAATAGCTATAAGAATGTAAATTTAGGGACTTCAGTGGTAATTATACCATATAGATAGATAATGGACGGTTATGGACAATGTTTAACTAATTATTAAGATTATTTCTTAAGGGCAATTTGGTAATTAATTAAATTATTACTTAAACAAATAGGAAAAATGCTATAACCTTCTTCCTTTCATTTTTTTTGAACCAAAAATCACCATTGATAAGAGCTTGAGAATCAGCCCAGCTTCAATTGCATGCATGGTATGTAAATTGATCTCGTTTTTAGTGATTTTTATGTTTCTGTAATCGTTGTAGCTTAATCCAGCTAACTTGGGGGGTTAATTCGTAAAATTATTAAATGTTTTAGATTATTCCATTGATGAGTTAGAAGTTTTTTTGAAGTTTGATGATAGAATATTAAGTTTGGTTGTTAAAAAAAAGACTACTTTGTAAAATAGTTTTTAATGATTTTAATGTTAAAGGATTAAATTGTTTAAATGGAAAAAAAATTATGAAATATTTGTGAAAACATGGTAAATATGTGCTGTAGAGGGCTTGGAAATTTGGTTTGCATAAATTGTGGTTAAATGTGGTTAATTTGTAAGAATCAAGTATAGAGGCTAAATTGCATAAATAGTAAAATGTTGGGGTAATTTTGGAAATTTATATTGAAAGGGATTATAAGCTTAAGTTTGATTGTTTGAGCTATTTGAATCAATTAATTGAGTAAAAACTATTATTTAGATCAAGAAAGGAATCAATCAGACTTAAATCGTGAAAAAGCTAAGTTAATGGATTAGTCGTTGGCAACGTGTTCGTAACCGTTTTTGTTTAGTTAAGTTTGTATATTATTTAAACTTTTTAATTGTTGGTTTTGGTAACATGTTAAATATTGTTCATGTTAGGTATAGTTTAAATTGAATGATAAATGACAATTAGTAATTGTGGACTAAATTACGATGTTGACTAAATTTGTGATTATGCTTGAAAAAATGAGAAATACATGGATGTGTGCTTGGAATGGCATAATGAAAATGAAGTTAAATTATTCAGTTATGTCATGTGGACCATATGAAACTTATGAATACTTAGGATACAAATGACATGTAATTAGAGGTTATTTACAATTTCGGTTACTGGTCTTTGATGTCCTACTGATGGTTGATGTCCTGCATTTGTTATAGATTCTCCACAGCTCGTGTGAGCAACATTGTGTAGTCTAACATCCTGACTCATAGCTCATGTGAGCAAACCCATTTCACAGCTCGTGTGAGCATACACGATTACTATCACACCTTAAAATTGGGCATCGTAGTTTCAAGGGTGATTTAAGGATTTTAGCTTAAAATGTGTTAGGTCTGTTGCTGAATGTTAATTATGTTTATTGTTTGATTTACTTTGGTGAAGATTTAGAGTTGTTAATACCTTCTTCAAGTAAAACTAAAGGAAAAGAAAAACTAGTTTAAGCTTTCGGCATCTAGGCGAAAGTGCAAACGGTGAGTGTTTTGGAATCCCTGCTTGTAGACATGATTCATAGTGTTAATTGGGAACTTAGGAGTAACCTAAACCCCTACTCTAAGTTCTGAGCGTAAACTATCTTATACCTTGTTTAATTTGCAAAATATGTGATTGTGTGTTGTTGAATTGAGAATTCAGATGTGATAATTTGAAGTGTGAAATATATTGTGATGGCTATTGAGAATGTGTTAATTGTGCGTATGTTATACATGCCGATTGTCAGTGATAATATTGTGCTTTTATTGTGATTGTGTAGAAAATGGTAAGTAAAATGAATTTATAATTGCAGATATTTTGGTCTTGTGGTCTTTGAGACCATTTGATATAGTTGGCATGCCAAAGGATTTGTGAGTACTCATCCATGTGTTGTGTTTTAGAGACATTAAGGCTCGAGACAATTTTGGAGAGATAAGGAATGTGAGCTCGATTCCATTCACAGAGATATGTTGGTGTGTTGGAGAGTATTAGCTAAATGCTACGCTTTTGGGATATGTTTGACTCATGGAGTCAATTGTGTGGTGTAGATCTGTGTATTCATTGCGTGGTGATAGAGCTCACTTTTATTTTTCATATCTCAAGTGTGAAATTTTCATTAAATGAAATATTACAATAAGTGATGTTTGCATAAACATGTGATTAATAAGCTAGATGAGTTGGAAAATGTTTCATGAATACATTATGTATGTCATCATAGTAAAATGTGTATGCAATTGTGCTTCGGTTGCTTTCATGTAACGTGTGAATTCATGTTTATTGGGTGGCTTTTCAATCATTCACTGAGCTTGTTAAACTCACCACTCTTTTTAAACCTTTGCAGACAATTAGCATTGCGGTGCAAGTGGTGTGGAAATACCAATGAAGTGATCCAAGTTAGACTTAGTAATTGAGTACGTGCCTTTATAGCTATTGTTTTAAACTGTGGGAATAAGGCAATGTGGTAGATTTGTTGGTTAACTATGTCCATGATGTTTAAGACGATTGCTGAATTTATTTCTTATAGAATTTAGGGACGTTTGACGTTAATTTATTGGTTTGCTTAGCTTAAACTATTGATGATGCTTTGAGCTATGATTTCAGACATTTTTGATGTCAAATTATGAAGTTATAGATGCATGTTGAATCTATATAGGTATAGTTGTGAAAAATGCCTTGCTTTGTTGTAAATTTTAGTGTTTTGTGTAGAGGTATCAATAATCAGGTATTTAGTATCGATACCTTCTACAGAGGTATCAATAATCAGGTATTTAGTGTCGATACCTCCATATTATTTTGTATATGCTGAAAGTCAGTAGCTCAATTTGGTATCAATACAAAATCTCGAGTATCTATACTCGGGGAGAAAATATAGATACTTTTGATATTGTATTGATAAAATGTTGGCTTAAAATTTTGCAAAGAAACAAAATGCTAAAATGGTATCGATATTCTAAATGGTATCATACCTCTTATGAAAAATATCGATACCATCGAATGAGTATTGATACCTACGTGATCCTTTGAAAATTTTTATTAAGTGGTCTTTAAGCATGCTTCTAACTTGTTATAAGGTTGACTAGTGTATATTTAGTATATTTTAACCTCATCTAGGATAAATTAGACTTATACCTCCTATAGTTACTTAATTACTTGATTATGATTATAATCGCATGACGACAAGATGTATTATTACTTTGTTGTTGATGAGACAGTGGTGTAGCGTCCTGTTTCTCGAGCTCGGAGGTTGGATCGAGTATAGGGTGTTACAGTTACAGTCACAGCTTGTGTGAGTATTTTTCTGAGTTTTCGACGTTAGTTCATTTGGTTCATTGAGTGATAAATGTGTAAAATGAAAAGGATGTACGAAGTTGTTATATGAAAGTAGATATCAAATGGAGGAACTTGACTTGGTACATTGAAATGTATAGTGTTATGTATATGAACATGAAATGGATGATTTGAATTACATTTGTTGATGATGAATTGTATATGACCTGATATGGTTATAAGTTTCATATATATATATATGTGAACTTACTAACTTGTGAGATTTGTAGTGTATATAGGAATTGAGTGAACTCATGAGCTTTATAATGAAATTATGCATGAATTGTATAAATTGATTCCTATTTGGTAAGTTTACATTTAAGTTTTATACACACTTACTAAGCATTAGTTGCTTACGTCATATGTATTCTTTCTTTGTAGATCATTGAAAAACTAGGTCGGTTGGAGATTCAAGTCGGAGCACACACACTATCTGTTTTTCGAATCAGTATTTAAGCATGAAAATAGTTTGACACATTATATTCACCCCGATACTACCCCAATTATATCCCTTATCTCACCACCTTATATCCACTTCTGTCGCCTTCCTTTTCTCTCTATTTACTAAGGTACAATATAGTATTCATGAGTACAATCATCTTAGCGAGTTTTTTGTGCAAAAATGAGTGTTTTCTTTCTTTTTTCTATTTTCGATTGTTCATTCTTTTTCCTTTCTACTCACTTTGTTTTTATTCGTTCGAGATTCTTGCTTAACTTTGGCCTTGACAAAGTTTTTTTTCTACACTTTAATTTTTCTTTCATTCATGCACAACTTTGCAACAATCTTATACTCACTATACTATACTATCCCTAGTTTTCTCTCTCAATTATTTTGAAACCTCTGTGATTTATCTACCTAACCCTCAATATTAATGACCTGACGTCTAAGTTCGTTCTGGGACCAAAAAGAAAAAGGATCAAGAAAAGTATGCATTAGGCTAATGGTTTTGTTCGAGGTTTATCAAGAAAATAGAATTAGACTAAAAATTTAGGTACTAGGGAATTTACAAATAGGGTCGGCTTTTTTACCTAAAAAATTAGGTGATCCCCAAGTGTCTCAATTCATGGAATTAATTAAGGCTCCATTTGTTTCAACAAAAAAGCTTTTACGAAAAATATTTTTAGCCTTTTCCAATGTTTGTTTCATGTAAAATAGGATGACCAACGTAAAAAGTTTTCCAATCAACGTAAAATTACCCTCTTGTTCCTGTAAAATGTCGTACCAAATTTTTTTCGTAATACATTTTCAAACTGATGAGGCTCTGCCTATTGCAACACCCCCATACCCAACCCAAACATCGAGTCAAAGCATCAGGATATTACATTCTCTACTACATCCTTCGTTTATCAATTTCTTTTATAAACTTTCATAAAGTTTCAATTTAGTGTCTTTTTGCCATAAAAGTTCAATATTCACTAATTAATCATATTAAATCAATTTTCTTTTTTCTTGCACTTTAATCACATAATTTATCTCAATATATTGTTTCACATATCAAATTTCTATGTATTTCACTTATATTATTTTATCCACATATTTTCTCAAGTTTAACAATTTATTCTTTGTCCTCATAAAAATTTAATATTTTTCCACAATTTCACTTTTATAATATTTTATGCATATTTTATCATCTCATAACACATTCATTAAATTGTTATCATAATTTCCTTATTCACATATTAAATTGTATCACACTTAAACTTTTGTACAATTTTCAATTTAGTCTCTATTGCCATTTAATTTATTTTTCACCATATAAGCACTTTAATAAAACAAATCATTATAATATCTTATTTCACATAACAAATTTTCAGGCATATCGCTTCTCTTGTTTCAATTATAAATTTCACAAAATTTACAATTTAATCATTATCATCATGAAGATTTATTACTTACTATAATTTCACCTTAACATCACTTTATAATCAATTAACTACTTCATTTAAACTCTTTATCATAAATCTCAAATGTATGTTTGTTTCATTGGAAACAACTTTTTTGAAATATTTTCAGGAAATCTACCAAACAACAGAAAATATTTTACACAGATTCATCCAAACACCAGAAAATATTAGTTTTTTTCCAGAAAAGTATGTCGTTTTCCAGAAGTTATTTTTAGTGAAAAAAATAGAGCATAACTAAAATTTATCAATCTAACAACATATAATTCAAACAAACATATTTGTTGTTTATGCACTTATTTTTCATTTGGTATACTGAACACTCTTTCACGTATTTACAGTGTAACAAAGTGAACTAATTTGTCTAATACTAAACAACCTAAAATAAATTACTATCGAGCTAAATTTATAGTTTAAACAAAAAATCCTATTTGCATGCTCCTAATCAATCACTTGTATTTCTATAAGCTCAAGTAGAAACAAGCACACCAAATTAAAATTAAACTAACTAAAACAATTAAATTAAAAAATAATATAATTTAAAAATTTTTAATTTTTTTGAAAAATTCTATGTTACCCCGACACTTTATTTGGTACATTATTCCTAATGTACACCCAAAAGATAGGAGAAGAGGCTACTCAGTTTAAGTGTCGAAGTTCCTCAAATGTAGTCAGGTTGTCCTCCGTATGCTGGTTTAGCTTCGATTTGTAGTGCCGCTTAATATGTGGGGTTCCTACAAAAAAAATAAACATTGTCATTTTTTTAATAAAAATAAATAAAGCAAATTAAAAATAAATCATCCAAATTAAAATTATATATTCCCAAAAATAAAAATAAATAAAAGTCCAATAATTCTAATTAGAATCTGATGATAGCCAATCCTCCACAATGACCAAGTCATTCCCACAACCCACAAATGTTTCGGTGGCCCTCGTACCTATAGATTGGGTCGGGTGGCTTTGGCTCGGGTTGCAAAATTTGACCTATCCAACTAATGGTTGTTCAGGTAAGAATGCGTTGTCGAAGTCATAGTCGTGGGCCGACTCTTCTTCTTCCTCCTCCTCCTCTTGTCCCTCATACTTGGTGTACCCGTAGAATGGTTTGGGTGGGTATTTGTTCGATGGTGGGTTAGGTACCGGGATTCCATAGCTTCGGGCATAGTCAATTCCTACCAGGGACATCTCTTGCATCCACCATATTACCCACTCCATGTCGAGCAAATCTTTGAGCCGTTGACTAAGTTTACTCTACTCTTTACTCTTTCACTTTAAGGATTGTGGGACTTCGTTTTACTTTTCCTACATTGGTTCCACTCAGTAATTTGTTTTCATTGAAGCTCGATGTATTGAGTGTAGATTGAATTGTTGATAAGGTTCTTCATCGACTTCACGAATTGCTCCGTCGAGGACATTGAAACCTTTGCCATCGTGTCGGGTAAATCACTAGGCTCGTGACTCGAATGGCTTTTCTCTTTACTCTTCTGCTTTAGACAATGCTGGACAACCATTCTATATTTTCGATGTTAGTTCCACTTGGTAATTTGTTTTCGTTGAAGCTCGACGAACTAAGTGTAGATTGAATTATCGATAAGTCTCTTTATTGGTTTCACGAATTGCTCCGTCAAGGACATCAAAACCTACGCCTTCTTGCAAAGGGCGGTCATGAGGTTCAAGAAAAATATCTTGACCTTCTTGCCACTGATGCAAGTAAGAATGGACTAGTAGATCCACTTGCCCACGTGATCCTGTCTATGCTGCAAAATGGAATAAAAAAGAACAACTCAAAAAGCATTAACATTAGAGATATTATGGGACGGTGATATGTGAGCACAAATAAACTGCATCCACATTTTGGCAATCAAAAACATGATTGCGTGATTAAACGATAAGGGAATATTCGTGTTTGGTTGGCATTTCGAAATGCCTCTCCTTTCAGTAAGGTATTCAAAAATGGAATCCATATTGATACCTCAAAAATAATAAATATCTAAATTATCAAGCACATCTGAGACAAAGTACGGTGCATCGTAATACTTACACATTTCCCGAAGAGTAACAATGAAATCTTTCCCCTAACTATTGCATGCCAATATTTGACATTCGGGGTTTTATCATTCTCCTTTTCTTTCAAGGACACATAGAATTCATACACCATCAATTCGAATGTCGTCTCTTTCGATGTCAAGCAAAAATCAGTCCAATGGTTAGCAGGAATCAAATCCCAAATATTGTTGCACAAATCAAACGACGGGTCGAACTTGTGTTCTTGAATAAACGTTTTCTTTTGGATCTGTAAGAAGTATTTTTTTAACTTCTTGGCTTTGGAATCGAGTGGAATCAAAATTCCTCGATTCTTTTGATTGTGTGGCAGGGCAAACTTTCCTAGAGGCCATTCTAATACAATGTATTAAAAATGAAATCTAAAATTGACTAATGCAATGAAATAAAAGAGTGAGATTTTAGGAACAATTTTTCGTGATTTTTTGTGTTGTCGTGCAATAGAATGGCTAGCAATGGAGAAGAGAACCACAATGTGCGATAATAGAAGCAATAGGTAAAGAGAAAGTTGCAAAAATTTGCAAGAAATAAGGAGTAGAGAGGGAGAGGGAAAGGTTTGCTTATGTTTAGAAGGTTAAGGAGGCTGATTAGAGTGGCATTTGGGTAAATATTAGGATTGAAATGATGTTTAATTTATATAAGGGTAAACCAGGTTACACAGAAAATAGGTCAGAAAAGTGTAGACCCGACGTCGATGTTGTGCATTAAGGTATAGGTGTCACGACACAATTGTAATTTTGAAAACACTAGAGTGTTCAAAATTTAGTGTCACGACACGGCCCTTATTTTCCCAATTTGTTCTATTTTTTAGCGTTTCGGTCCCTTTCGTTTACTCCTAACTTTAAAATATGTCCCAATTAGCCACCCCTTAGCTTCCTAAGGTTGTATCCTATCCTAATTAAATTACTAATCCTAATTAAAGTTGAAAATATGAAAAGAAAATTTAATTTTTACTAGTTTACAAAACACATTAAAGATTTCAGTGATTAAATTAGGTGTGGCTATCAGACTCATCCAATAGCCCATGAATTCCCTTCACTCAATTCTTGTTTCATTGTCTATTGTCGTAATTCGTCCAACATTTTACCTTCCATTCAGGGTTTTTCCATTTGTCACACTCCCTCAACCCATGCATTCCTACACAGATTGAACCAAAATCATACCTCTGATCAAGGTTGTTAGACGTAATATAAAAAAATTGTGTAATAATTCTCCCCTAGTTTATGTTATAATTCTTTATTTTGGGAATTATGGCCACATTTGAACACTTCTATTTCGCCATTGATTTTTATAATTAGTTCATTCTTCTTAATATCGATGGTCGATCTAAACGTGGCTAAAAACGACCTACCCAACAGAATTGGACTGCCTTGGTCCTCTTAGAAGTTAAGGATAACAAAATTGACAGGGATAATAAAACCCCTCACTTTAAGTAATACATCGTCGAGCACACCTTTGGGGTGTACTAAATACCTATCGGCTAATTGTAGTGTGATTATTGTATTTTTCAATTTCGCCAATCCAAGTTTTAAATAAGTCGATAGGGGCTTCAAAATAATATTAGCCCCTAAATTGCAAAGGGCCTTACTAAAATGTTTGTCCCCTATCTCAATAGGAATTGTATAACAACTCGGATCTTTTAATTTTGAAGGTATTTTTCAGGCGATTATCGCACTATATGAGGCATCAATATTAATTTTCTCACCTTTCTTTAATTTCTTACGCCTAGACATTATTTCTTTTAGGTATCTGACATATTTTGGTATCTTATATATTAATTCAAGTAGTGGAAAATTAAGTTTAGAAAATTCAAGTAGTGGAAATTAAGTTTAGAAAACTTATGAATTCCTTTAACCTTAATGAAAATGGTATGTTTTTTGACACTGGCTCTGAATGTTGCACAAATTCTGGCTCAGCTATCAATTCAACTACTTTCTCCTGTTGTTCCTCAAGTTCAGGTTCATCAAGAGTTCCGTTGACCATCTTAACCTTGTCATCCTCCTTTTTCATGGGCGGACTCAAGCTTACCAGAGTCTTACCCAAGTGAAGTGCAGTGGCATTTATGTGCTCTTTTGCTTCTTTTCGTGGGTTGCTTTCCGCTTGGGAGACCCATACCTATTTGTCTTCACATTTCATTCAATGCACTTACAATGTTGTGCATTTCTTCTTTTAATTTTATCACATTAGCATGAGTTTGAGTGCATTTGGATTTCAGTTGTTGAATGTCAGGTCACATTAATTACATATCACCTTCGATTCAGTCCAATTGTTGAGCACAACTCATGTGATCATTGCTAATGGATCCTTCTTGAGATCTTTAAATATGCAGAGGTTGATACAGATGATCTTTTTAGTTTTAAATTAGGTTTTCACTACCTTGATTGCCTCACCACATTAGATTAGGATGGTCCGTTCAACTGAGGTTTTAGGTGTTCGAATAGGGATTTCCACCCTTATTGCCCAAATAACTAACTTCTTCTAGTTGGGTTTCAGAATACGATACATAGCTCCGAGCGGCATCATTCATGGATGACTTAACAGAGGTCTCTAGACGATGTAGTTCTTCCAAAACTTGTTGATATTTATTGTCCTCATTGACCGCATTAGCCATTGATAATTCAGATTATACGAGAAAAACTCGTTGGGCCACATGTACGAGTTCATAGCCATGTCCTTGATAACTTTTGAATAGAGTTATATTTCATGCCTTTAGGTCTAGCTAATTACCTGTACTTAGGTACATTTAGTTGCATTTTAGGACATTCCAGTAGAATTTTTCTTATTTTCTCATTACATTAGAAGCTTGGACTGTACTTAAATGTTAGTTAGTTTTAATTGCTTGTGGAAGGGTTTTGTGTGATGGCGGATTGCCAAGTACAGGATAAGGAACAAGAAGTAAAGGGGTGAAGGTTTGCCAGGGCAAAGGGTTGGACAACTTGTCAGCATAATGTCGTGGCAATGCTAGGAAGATATCCAGTCAACACTCAAAGTGTACCGATTTTAGGCCCAGTTGAACTTGTACCAGATATACCTACCTAAAAAAGAGGGAAGAAAATCATGGACTGTTAAATTTACCCTAGGGAAACCGATTATAAAAGCAGAAGAAGGAAACCGTAAAAGCGGGGGTAGAAAAACAAATTTAGGCAAAAAAATAAAGCGTAGTGACTGAGTAGATATAGAAAGAGGAAGATGAAGGCAGTCTCTATCAGCCACCGCAAGACACTAAATCATTAGATTGTGGGCTGGATATGCAGAAGCTATCTTTCCAAAGTTCTTCCATTATTTCTTGATTACTCTTCATGAATTGATTTTGTGAAAACAATGTTGAATGATACTTTGGATTTGAATTTTAATTGCCAACCCATGAGGTAAATCTCATAGGGTTGGGACTACTTGATGAAACTATTAGTTTCTCTAATAACAGAAGCGCAGATCAGCTTCAATACACTGTTTCATTCGATAGTTTTTACAAAATTGCATGTTTGCAAACTCTAGACATAGATGGATGTACAGCATGTTCATTAAATTAATATAATTCTGACAAGGTTATGTGAATGAAATTGAAATTGAATAATATGAGCAAGTGTTTGACCGAATAGTTGTAGCTGATTCTAGACATCAAGCAGCGTTTATACGGAAAGAAAACAAAATAGTGCAGGGTACCATGTTAAAGGCTTATAGACATATATCCCTTAAAACAAGGTAACTTGAGGTCTTGTTCTAGAAAGAAGTAGACCGTTTCAGAACTCTTTTGAGTAATAGATTCAGTATGATTTTGTCGAAGCATTACTATTTGTAAGGGCAGATTCTTAGTAATCCCGACCTTCCAAATTAACATCATAGATAGTCTATCACTTGTTCGTTTGCATATTATTCATGTAATTAGTCTCGAATTTTCCATTTCATTCTTACTCTTGTCTTGTCATAACATTTTTCATTATTTATCAGTTACACATCGCATACATCATTTTTCCTTCAAATTACCACTGCATTCTTATTATTATTTTTGTCATAACATTAATCATATACATTATACTAACTCGACCATTTTACACCAAACCGATCCCTGTAGAGACGATCTTACTTAACACTTTATTACTTGATTCGACCTATATACTTGCACAATTCGCATATCATTTCACACATGACAAGTTTTTTGCGTCATTTCTGGGGATCGACAATTTGCTGAAATTTGTTTTTGTTATTTTCTTTTGTTTTTCTAGTTTTAGCTAACTTAGTTGTATTTAATTTCTACAGGTTTACCGTTAGTGTATGAGAAGAGGCATTCCTGTTAATGAAGAGTATCCTTTTGACCCAGATATCGAGAGAACTTTGCGAAGGAGAATCAAAGAATTACGTAATATGGCTAGGGAAGGGAATGATCCTAGTCTGAATGATCATGGTCTCAATGATGATCTACTTGGTCAGGATGTTGACTCTCCTATTCATCGTGTGATAGATGACCGAGACAGACTTATTTGGGAACATGTTGTTCCAATTTTGGATGATTTGAATCCAAGAATAGTCAGACCACACGTACAAGTTCAACAATTTGTGTTGAAACTGGTAATGTTTCAAAAGTTGCAAACAATAGGACAGTTTGGTGGATTCCCCACTAAAGATCCAAGACTACATTTAAGACTTTTTCTAGAATTCTCTAATTTGTATAGACAACAGGGTGTTCCTGAAGACGCCTTGCGGCTTAAATTGTTTCAATATTCTTTGAGAGATCGTGCAAGAGCGTGGTTGAATGCTTTACCATCAGAAATAATGGCATCATGGAATGATATTTGCCGAAGATTGTTGGTATGGTATAGTACACCAAATAAGAATGCCAAGCTTAGAAATGACATCACTTCTTTTCAGCAATCGGAGGATGAAATGCTATATGAAGCTTGAGAACGATTTAAAGAATTACCTCGAAAATGTCCAATGCATGGATTCCAGCACTGGATGCGGATGGAGATATTTTATAATGGTTTGAATGAGAATAAGAGAATGGTAGTTGATGCTTTTGCCAATGGTACCTTGTTGGATAAATCTTATAATAGAGCATATGAGATTTTAGAAAATGTTACCAACAATGATTATTAATATCCTACCATGAGAGTTGGGAAGGGTAAGAAATTTGTTGGTACCATGGATCTTGATGCAATCACTTCGTTGACAGCCCATGTATCTTCTTTAGCTCATAGAATCAAAACAATGAAGAGGCTCATTGCAGTCTAGGAGATCAAATCAGCTAAACTATCGTGTGTTTATTATGGTAAAGACCATATGTTTGATAAATGCCCATCAAACGAAACATGTGCATACTACATGGGTAATTTAACCGAAATAATAACCCCTATTCCAACACCTACAATCCAAGGTGGAAGCAACATCTAAACTTTAGTCAGAACAATCAAGGTGCGGGGAATTTAAATAATGTTGCGAGACGAAATGCTTTTAGTGCATTGCCTGGTTATAATCATCCTATATCGAGGCAAAATGTTCAACAGGGTCAAGCATCATCTTCTACCTCCATTGAAGCCTTGCTAAAGGAATATATGACCAAGAATGATGTTGTCATTCAGAGCCATGCTACATCCCTTGGAGTTCTTGAGAATCAAGTGGGGCAGATAGGCAATGCTTTAAATTCAAGGCCACAAGGAACATTGCCAAGAGGTACTGAGAATTCAAAAACATAAGGGAAGGAACAATGCAAGGCCATCACTCTCAGAAATGGGACACAGTTGGATTATGTTGTTCAAGACACCACTGTAGAAGAGGATAACTCTAGACTCAACCATGGAAAGATTTCAGAATGTAACAATCCATTTTTGAGTGGTGTTAGAAACAATGGTTTCGGGACTACAAATCTGACAAGTGAGTTTGTATAATTAGTATTTAAATTATACGAGTTAATAATAATTTTTATTGAATTTTGATTTGAGGAATTTTAACAAATTAAATTAAAAGTTTGTATGAATGGTTTGGCTCAAAAGTCAAGTGGTTATTGAAAATGAAGAATTATGGCCTCATTTCTGTAATTTAAGGCCGTAAAAATTTTTATTAAATATTTACAGAGTCGTATTATATGTGAATTGAAGTTTGTTCCGGTAATTTTGATGACTTATTGCTTAATTACGGTAAAAGGATTAAATTGTAAAAGAGGTAAAAATCAATTGTTATAGATTTAATATGGTAATTAAAACATGGGCAAAAAGTCCAAGTAGTGGTCGCTTGATTAAATCCACTAACCTTTGGGCTATTTGCTCATTTAGTCCTAATTAGTTTAGGATTAAATTGAAATTAAACTTGTTTAATCAATACTAAAAAATAAGTAAAGGACCAATTGTGCACTGGAACCATCCTTAAATGTCCAACGGTATGAATGGTGTGGAATTCTAGTTTGTGACTAATTGCTATTAGATCCTTATTAATTAGTAAGTAAAGGAAAAAAGGGCTAAATTATAAAAGTTGTAAAACTTAATTACTATTAGTTTATTTGATTTAATTAGTTACGGAACCATGAGTAGGGGATTAAAAAAATTGTTAACCCATAATTAAACATGGCGAGCGGTGGAATTTGTCTTTAGTGTAAAAAAAATTTTAATTTTATATTTTAAAGTATTAGTAAGTTAAGTTAATATAAATGAGAAAAAAAAAAGAAAGAAGTACAATTTTTATTTCTTATGTTCTTCTTCCCCAAGCCGAAACACCATAGCTAGGGATTAAAAAGCTTCGACCAAGCTTAGGCTTTTTGATAGGTAAGTGAAAACTTGCTCGTTTTTAATAATTTTTATGTTTTTGAGGTTGTATTAGCTTGATCTAGTTAACTCGGGGACTGACTTGCAAAACTGTCAAATGTTATGAGTTATGCCATTGATGAGTTTTGTATTTTCTTGAATTTTATGAAAAATTATTGAGTTTGGTTACTAGATAGGACTATTTTGTAAAGTAGTTTTTGTTTGATTTTAATGTTCAAGGACTAAAATGTGAAAATAGTAAAAGTATAAGGACTTGATGGAAAATAATAGCAAGTATGGGTTGTAATGAAGGGGTTAATAGATCGGATAAGCTTAGATTTAATATAAAATGGTTAAATTGCATGATTTGGACTTAAGGAATAAATTGCATAAAAATGAAATGTTGAGGGTAATTTGGTAAAAATGTCAAAATGACTTAATTGCATAAAATGAGTTAATTTTACTATTAAAATTAGTTAATTGAATGATAATATTATTGTAGATCAAGAACGAGTGGAAAACTGAGAAAAAGATAAAATTACTGAATAGTCCTTGTACCTTTGTCATTACTGGAATTTAGTCAAGTAAGTTCGTTCCGTTTATTCTATACGTTAAAATTTATATATTAAATGAAATTTATATGTTGATTTCTGATTAATGTCTTGATATCTTATAATTGAGAATTGAAATAGTGATTGATAAAACACTGGTTACTGTTAATATCTTCTGAGCTGATGAACATAGGATATAGTATGACTGACATGCCAATAGGTTATTTTGGGCACAGTACGGGCTTGATATGAGATGAGATGAGGATTCTTGTATATTTCCTGTTCACTAAATATATTGAAGTTTTGCATTCGTTGCGGACTATCGTGTTATATTACAATTTTTTTGTTGTGTTATTGGGGGCAGATGTTAGCCTACGGGCTAAGCATGTAGTATTGAGGCGGGTTATCGGTTGGATTAGCTCATATGAGCGTATGGCATGTTTTCGAATGGTTAACCATGTACTCGTATATGTATATCATCCATCGGTAATGTTCTTGCGTTAAATGTCTTGTTATATAATTGTTAAAAGATTATTCGTGAATCTCCTGATAGCATTGTGGCTTGATAATGAATGATCTCATACTTGTTTATCTATAAACTCACCTGTTGTGATCTGTGGTTGATAGGAATTCTGTTCAGAACCTTTTTGATAGGGACTCGGTTATTAATCTTGTTATTTGAACTATTATGTTTAAATCATTAAGCTTTATAGCTTAATCGACGAACTTACTAAGCTTTATTAAAGCTTACTCATGTTTGTTATTGTTTTTTTGTAGATAAAATTTTATGGATAATCGGGCAATCGGATCAACTCGAAGATTCACACTATCTAGGAATCTTTGGTAGATTTTAATTTTGTATAGCTTATATGGCATGTAGTATGGTTAATGAAATTGTTATAAGTGTATAGCTATGTGTTGGTTTGTTGGTATGTTTTTGATGATATAAACTTTAGAAAATCCTATAGTATGCCAAGTTAACTCTTAAGTTGTGCTCAATGTTTGATCATGAATCGTAGTAATTGGTTTGGATCTAAGCATGATGTTTGAGGTCACGGTAAGCAAATTCAATGTGTGTGTATGGTGGCTTGTATATTTGATTTAAGAGATGAAGATTATAAGTACTGTGTGGTGTGAATTTGAAAGACAACTTAGTTAAGTTTAGGTGAGCATAATTGACATGTTTTATTTGCCCTTGACTTGTTTTAGGGTGTTACAATGCTAAACTTTGGTTACTATCTTAACTGGTTTCTGTAGAAGTCCCAGACCAAAACTACCTTGCTCACTGGAGTGCGTTATACTGATAGAAGTCTGGGTTGTATCGTTAGAACTCAGAGTTGCATTGGTAGAACTGGGAATTCTAACGATAGAATTCTGTATCCTTTTCAAGATCTTTCTATTTTTGAGTTCTACCGATAGTTTTCCACCTAAGTATCGGTTGAAATGCTTCAGACTTCAAAAACTCGTTAAAAGTTAAATTAATTTAAGGCTCTTTAAAATGTTTATTTTGTCCAACACTTTGAAGAAAAATTTTTAAGTCCTCATAGGCTGAATTAAGGCCCATAAATTAATGTATTACTCTGATTTGAATTATTATGAAATTCTATTAATTAAATTGACAACTTGGTGCTATCTGTTATTGATTATTCTAGATTATACGATAATAGGCCGTAACCCTAATCCGCGACAGAAACGGGTTATGGGTGTTACATAGAATCAACTGAAAAGCATACTACACCTGAAAAGGGTAAATAAAAGAATATTGCTGTAGGGTTATATCATATTGCCAAAAAATATATCACAACCAAAAAATATTAGCAACCTGATGGACGACCACATCTACATTTTCCTCAGCGGTTCCATAATGTTGAATAGGATGTTCAGTTCAAAATATTTTTGGATGTTTTAAAACAACTCCATGTGAACATACCGCTAGTAGAAGCTTTGGAGTAGATACCCAATTATTTGAAGTTTATGAAAGATATACTGCCAAAGAAGTACAGATTGGGGGAATTTGAGACTCTTGCTGTCATTAAAGGGTGTACAACAATATTGATGAATAAATTACCTCCAAAGTTGAAGGACTCAGGGAGCTTCACTATCCCATATTCAATTGGAATTTGTAATGTTAGTAAGGCATTATTTGATTTAGGAGCGAGTTTAAATCTAATGCCTATATCTATTTTTAGGAAGCTAGAAATTAGGAAAGCAAGACCTACTACGATTACGTTGCAATTGGCTGAAGGGAAAATTGAAGATGTGCTTGTAAGAGTAGATAAATTTATTTTTCTTGTAGATTTCCTTATTTTAGAATGTGAAGTTGACAAGGATGTGGCGATTATTCTTGGAAGACATTTTTTTGCTACTGGCGAAACTTTAATTGATGTGCAGAAAGGTGAAATGAAAATGAGGGTAAATGATCAGTAGATTATTTTCAATGTATTTGATGCCTTGAAATGTGCTGATGAGAATTAAGAATGTGAAGCCATTGGGTTGATAGAAACAACAGTAGAGGAAGAGTTTGCAAAACTTTGCCATAACAATTCTAATAGTGATGAAAACTCAATTGAGTGAAGTGATGTAGTAATTTTTTAGGACATTGGTGAACTTATGGAAGCCAAGCAGTTCGTGGATAGACAAGGGAAGAAGTTTGAATCCTTGTATTTATTAGATTGCTTTTGTAATCCTCCTAAAGCTTCAATAAAGGAACCTCCCATTCTGGAGTTGAAACATTTGCCGCATCATTTAAAATATGCATATTTGGGTGGCAACAACACTTGTTCGATAGTAATTTCTTCGGAGTTGACACCCGAGCAAGAGGTCAAGTTGTTAAAAGTCCTTAGGCAATCTAAGAAGGCATTAGGATGGACCCTTACTGATATAAAGGGAATTAGCCCTGCTCTCTGCATGCATAAAATTTTATTGGAGAATTTCCATAGCAATTTTATTGAACAACAGAGAAGACTGAATCCGATCATGAAAGTTGTCAAGAAAAATATCATCAAGTGGCTTGATACTAGCATTATTTATCCAATTTCAGAGAGCTCATAGGATAGTCCTATACAATAGGTACCTAAGAAAGGAGGTGTCACAATAGTGAGTATTGATAACAATGAGCTCATCTTGACTCACACTGTCACGGGATGGAGAGTATGCATGGACTATCACAAGCTTAACGAGGCAACTAGGAATGTCCATTTCCCCTACCATTTATTGATCAAATGTTAGATGGATTAGTTGGGAAAGCTTTCTACTATTCTTTTTATGGTTATTGTGGGTATAATTAGATTGTCATAGCTCCTAATGACCAAGAGAAGACCACATTCACATGTCTATATGGAACTTTTGCATTTAGACAGATGCCATTCGAGTTATGTAATGCCCCGACAACCTTTCCGCGTTGTATGATGGCCATATTCTCGGGCATGGTAGAAAACTTCCTTGAAGTCTACATGGATGATTTCTCTATTTTTGGCAATGATTTTGATGATTGCTTAAAAAATATGGAATTAGTTATGTGCCATTGTGAAGAAACAAATCTTGTTTTGAATTGACAAAAATGTCATTTCATGGTTCATGAAGGAATTGTTCTGGGGTATAGGATATCGAAGCGAGGGATTGAAGTGGGCAAAGATAAACAATTAAAGTAATAGAAAAATTGCCACCTCCCACCAGTGTCAAGGGTATTAGAAGTTTTTTAGGTCATGCGAGATTTTATAGAAGATTCATTAAGGATTTCTCGAAGATATCTAAACCCTTGTGCACCTTGCTGGAGCAAAATAGACCTTCCAATTTTGATGAACATTGCATGGTAGCATTCGAGTAATTGAAGAAACGACTGGTAGTAGCACCAATTGTAATAGCTCCAAAATGGACACTGCCTTTTGAACTCATGCGAGACGCCAGTGATTATGCTATGGGATCAGTGTTGGGGTAAAGAAAAGAAACAATACTAAAAGAAATATATTATGCTAGCAAAACCCAGACAGATGCGCAGCTTAATTACACCAAGGAAAATGAATTATTGGTTGTGGTATTCACATTCTATAAATTCTGCTCTTATCTAGTTGGTACTAATGTCATAGTCTACATTGATCACTCTGATATTAAGTATTTGGTGAGCAAGAAAGATGCCAATCCAAGATTGATTAGGTGGATACTCTTGTTGCAGGAGTTTGACTTAGAAATTAGAGATCGAAAGGGGACTTAAAAATTAAGTGGCTGATCACTTGTCAAGGTTAGAATCTAGGAATGATGATGGCAATGACAAACTTATTAAAGAAGACTTTTCGGATGAGCAGCTGTTAGTTTTCTTGGCGTTACCTTGCTATGCTGATATAGTGAACTTTTTAGTAATTAGTGTGATGCCACCTGATTTTAACAGCCAAAAAATAGAAATTCCTTCATGATGCCAAACATTATTATTGGGACGAGCCCTTCCTATTTAAGTGTTGTACTAATAAAATAATTAGGAAGTGTTTCCTTGATGATGAAATACATAGCATTCTACAGCATTGTCAATTAGCTCTTTACGAAGGACACTTTGGAGGAATAAAAACTGCAGCCAAAGTACTTCAGTCAGGATTTTACTGGTCGAGTTTGTTCAAGGATGCTCACGAATTTTTCAGTCATGTGACCATTCTCAGAGGATAAGAAATCTATCTAGGAGACACAAATGCCTCTGCAAAATATTTTGGAGATTGAGCTGTTTGATGTTTGGGGAATAGACTTTATGGGTCCATTTTCACCCTCATTAGGCACCTTGTACATACTATTCGCAGTGGACTATGTCTCTAAGTGGGTTGAAGTTGTTGCGCTTGCTACTAATGATGCAAAGTCAGTAATGAAGTTCTTGCACAATAACATTTTCATAAGATTCAATACACCTAGAGCCATTATTAGTTATGAAGGATCTCATTTTGGTTGCAAGCTAGAGGCTAATGCCTTGCATCAGTCTGGGGTGAAACATAATATTGCCACGGCATAGCATCCCCAAACAAATGGACAAGCTGAGATTTCTAACAGAGAAATTAAAAAGATTCTAGAAAAAATGTTGAACCCAACTCGTAAGGATTGGTCCTTCAAATTGGACGAAGCTTGTTTATGGAAAGCCATGTCACCTACCTGTTGAGCTCGAGCACAAAGCACAAAGCATTTTGGGTTATTAAAAAGCTGAACATTGATTGGGTCGCTGCTAGCCGTAAAAAGGTTTTTAGAACTCAATGAAATCGAAGAATTCAGAGCAATTGCATATGAAAATGCTAAACTGTACAAGTAGAAGACCAATTGTTAGCATGATAGCAGGTGTTGTTGTTCAACTCTAGGTTCAAATTGTTCCTTGATAAATTAAAATCTCGCTGGTCAGGTCCCTTTGAAGTAGCTCAACTATACCCAAATGGATCTTTTAGTATCAAAGACCTCAAAATGAAGGTCACATTCAAAGTTAATGGACAATGCTTGAAGACTACTAGGGTGCTCATATAGATCGGGACAAGCAATCCATTGACCTTTAAGATGTTTGACTTAGTAGTTTTCTTTTTATTTTTCCGTTGTTTAATTGTTTTACTTCCATTTCATTTTTATTATATGTTATCATATTTATTTATTTAATGTTTTTTCATTTCTTACTTTATCTTTGATTAATGAGCAATTTTTCTAGATTTTCAAATGCAGAATAAATGTATGGGATTATCAGTTGTGATACTAAGAGGACTTTACCCCATCATCTCAGATGGAAATTATGCTACGACAAACTAGTGGATAAATGTCGTGGTACAAGGTAACATGGGTTGACCAAAGAAAAAAGTCCAAGGGAGAGATTTTTGGATAGATGGGCCCATTCTGTTACATGGGTAGCCCAAAGAGGAAAAGACAAAACTTTTAATTTAGGGCTAGATCACCTCACATTTCCCCCAAAAAAATACCATTATTTTTCCCTCTTCCACGCCAAAAAGATTACTCTGCATGTTTTTTTCCCCCAAACTACTATCTCTTTTTAATTACTCACGTTTGTTACTTTTCCCACAAAGTTTCCATCTGTACTGTTTCTTTCTCTTCAACTTCTACATTTCCTCTGATCACATTTTTTGAGATTTCTCTCTATCCTCCTTCAATGGCACAAGTAAAAACTTCTTCAAAGGTTATTGGGTCATCACGGGCTAGCACTACTTGACCTAAAACCTTTTTCAACAGTGCCGCGACCACAAAATACAATAATAACATCTAAAAGTGCCCTTTTATTTCGAGCAAGGGTTCTTGTTCAAAGATGAACCACACATGGGCTATGATGAGTCTGTGTCCTCCATCATAGAGAAGCACAAGTAGAGTATTTTCCTTTTACACCCTGAGGACATTTTTGAAAAGGTTGTTCATGAATTTTATGCACGTTTAAATTCACCTGATTCTTCTTTTATCTATGTTCGTGGCACTTCAGTTTCGTTCAATGAAGATCATATTAACATCCAATTTGGGATCGCTGATGTGCAAGATGAACATACACCCTTCGTTAACAATGTCAACGCTGATTGACTGACTCAAGTCTAGAATGATTTATGTGACGAAGGCACCATTAGACTCCTTCCAGTCAAGATTGCTATACTGTGAAGGCTTTTTAAAGCCTATTGAGAAAATGTGGTGCACTTTTCTAAAGAGCCCCCTCAAGCCATCGACCCACCATACGAGTGTTTCAAAGGAAAGGATGCTCTTATTACACTCTATCATCATGGGGAGAAGAATCAATATTGGCCGACTCATTTTTAAAGAGTTGCACCGGTATGCTAAGAAAAATGCTAGCAGCCTTAACTTCCCCTCCCTTATTACTGCTTTGTGCCGCACAACTAGAGTCCTTCTCAATTCTATACTATGAAGGATGTCACCCACACAGCTAGAGTCCAAGGCATTGATGCTACAAAATCAACTCAACATAGTCAGGCTACCACTTTTACAGCTACACATTTTCTCACGGTAGCACCCTCAGCATCTTGTAGCTCCTTCGAACAGAAAGTGTTGCACTCCTTAAAGCAACTGGATTAAATGATTTCTCTGCTCAAGATTCAGTAGTTTCAACTAGCTGAAGAGATGGTCAAGGCCTAGGAGCAGCAGGCCCAATATTAGACTTATGTGAGGAGAAGAGATTTGGCTCTTAAAAGATCCCTGCAAAAGTACTTTACAAAGTTGATGCTAGAATTCCCTGCCTTCCCCACCTCTTTGCTCCCAATTCCTAAAGATGTAGAGGAGCTAGCTCAAACTCCTACTACCAGAGTTGAATCCGCGAATTTGGGAACCACTATCGATTAAGGGGAAACTGTTGCTGAGGAGCCTAAAAAATGTCCTCATTAAATATTGACAATGAAGAAGAATGAAAGAAAGATGAAACTGCCAGTGCCACTACTGCCATCACGAAAGCTAAGAACCCTGTTCGACCAGCTTCCAAGACTGCACAAGACCATGACATTGATCATCTTATTGATGAGCTCACGAAAACTGATAAGGAGGGGGATGAAATGAACCCCATGAAGAGGAAGCTGTGATATAAAGTCAGTGCCCTTAAATCCACTCGCAAGGCCGAATGAAGTAACTACACTTTAGTCCAAGCCAGGGAAGTTTTCTTTTTTCCCTACCTCATGCATTTTATTCCTTTTTCCATGAAATTTTTTCTATACATATTTATATTTTTTCTGTTACATATCTGTACATGCATTCAGGACAATACATCCCTTAGGTTTGGGGTTGATTATGCATTTAGGCTAAATTTCATATCTAGTACGTATGCTCATTCTAGTCTCGTTAAATTTGTTTTGCCACTGCCACGTAACTACTAAGTTTTTTTTGCCTATGCGAAGTACAATCTTTACTTATAATGTTTGATGAGGAGCTTAAATTCTTCAATACACTTAGAACATGTGATAGGGGATTAGGTGAATTCAGTTTAGGTTAGGTTGCTTGAAGATTACCTCCTAAAAATGAGCTATCATAACCTAAGTTATTTTTGGACTATAACAATTATATTTTAATGAACTTAGAGACCTTTGAAGTCAAACTCAGTCACATTACCACAACTTTACTTAAATAAAGGACAACAGATACTCCAATGCTTAGAATTGCCAAGTAAGTCAGTACCACTTTATTTGCTCCTTCGTGCTGTTGACTAGATAGGTGAGTCCAAGTAAGAATGTAATAAATAAAAGAAAACTAGGGGCATTCCACTGTAGTAATAGGTTGAGTAGCTAAAGAGGTAGTTGTTTGTTCAATCCATCTTCTAAGTTAGAAGCCTTACCTTCAGGAGTGATTTTTATTTAAATTGAGACATGATTGAGTACTAGGTAATTCAATGTATGCTCAATTGTAATTATCAAGTCAAAGAATTTTGTGACATTCTAAATCCCTTAATATACTTAAAAAAAGGATGAAGAAAGAGAAAAAAAATAAATACAAATAAATATTTTAAAAGGGTTACAAAGTAACTTGAGTTTAAGTAACAAATGAACTGAGTAAATTAGGAGATGTTTAATATGGTCCGAAAGTACACATGAGTACTTAGGAAATTTTGGTTTTAGGGAGCAATTTTCTACACTACCTTTGTTGAGCAAACCTTTGAAACTCGAACAAGTATTTAGAGATAGAAGATTGCTAAGAACTGAAGTATATATTGTTCTTTGATTGTATTGGCAATACAAGGTGGTTATGTGCGTGGCAAATTTTGTTGCATTCATGTATATTTTGCCTAAGGACAAACAAAACTCAATTTTGGTGTGTGATAACTCTTGAAAAGAGTTATATTTCATGCATTTAGATCTAGCTAATTGCCTATATTTAGGTACATTTAGTTGTATTTTAGGACATTCCATTAGTATTTTTCTTGTTTTAGCATTATATTAAGAGCTTGGACTGTACTTAAATGTTAGTTATTTTTAATTGCTTATGGAAGGGTTTTGTGTGGTGGTAGATTGTTAGGTGCAAGATGAGGAACAATAAGTAAAGGAGTGAAGGTTTGTCGGGGCAAAATGTTGGATAGTTTGTTAATACAAATGTTGTGGTAATGCCGAGAATATGTCGAATCAACACTCAAAGCGTATCGCTCTTAGGCCCAGTTGAACTTGTACCATATATACCTACCTAAAAAAGAGGGAAGAAAATCATGGGCTGTTGGATTTGCCCTAGGGAAAATGATTATAAAAGCAAAAGGAGGAAACCATAAAAAGGGGTAGAAAAACAAAATTAGGCAAAAAATATAGGGTAACGACTCAGTATTAATAGAATGAGGAAGACAAAGGCAATCCCTCTCAGCCACCACTGGGCACTAAATCACTGAAGTGTGGGCTAGAAAAGCGAAAGCTATCTTTTCAAAGTTCTTCTATTATTTCTTGACTACTCTTCATGAATTGATTTGATGAAAACGATGTTGAATGAATCAAGTATACACTCTTCATTTTGTTATTTCTGGATTAATCTAATTCTGTAAAGGTTAGGTTAATGAGATTGGAATTGAATGATATGAGCAAGTGTTTGACTGAATACTTGTAACAGCCTCTAGACATAAAGCAATGTTCATACAGAAAGAAAACAAAATAGTGCATGGTACCATGTTAAAAGCCTATAGACATATATCGCTCAAGGAAAGATAACTTAAGGTCGTGTTCTCGAAAGAAGCAAACCATTTTAGAACTCTTATTAGTAGATTGAGTATGGTTTTGCCGAAGCATTACCATCAATAAAGGTAGATTCTTAGTAATCTCGACCTTCCAAATCAACATCATAGACCTTCTATCCTTTGTCGTAGTAGTTTCACCAAAGCATTTATAGTTGTTCACTTATTCGTTTGCATATTATTCACGTAATTATTCTCAAATTTTCCACTGCATTCTTACTCTTGCCTTGTCATAACATTTTCCAATATTTATTAGTTACACACATTGCACACATAATTATTCTTTCAAATTACCACTACATTCTTATCATTATTATTTTTCATAACATTAATCATATAAATTATAATAACTCAACCATTTTATACGCAACAGATCCCTATGGAGACGATCTCACTTATCACTTTATTACTTGATTCGACGTGTATAATTTCACAATTCGAATTTCATTTTACATGGCACATCCATAAATGAATTAATAGGCTCGCTCATATGTATTGTTCATGAAAACCTCACAAGATGCACCATCTAATCCGACTTTTAAGCTACAGCAAAAAGTTTGCAACTGCAACCACTCTTACTTTCCGTGATGTGATCACTTTCTTAGTAACGACTTAAAACTTTCCCATGATTCGTATAATGTTTCACCCTCAATTTGCTTAAAGTTGGCTATGCCATGCCTCAATTGAAATGTTCGACTAATGGGGAAAATTTTATGTAAAAATTTCCCTGCTAATTCATCCCATCTAGTGATGGAACTAGGCTTTTGCGAATCAAGCCATTCATATACGTTGTCGAACAGTGAAAAGGAGAACAATCAAAGACAAATGGGGTCATCGATAACCCCGTTATACTTTAAAGTATCACAGAGCTAAAGGAATTACTTTAAATGTTGATTTGAGTCTTCTATCATATTGCCCTAGAATTGCATGTTGTTCTAGATCATCTGGATAGTGGTCATCTTAATTTTGAAATTATTGGCCTTAATCGTCAGCCTCTCGATACTACCTCAGACCATATCTAAATTAGGTAGAGTGTATTTGCCCGATGCTCGCTCTTGTCGAGCCATCAATGGCTCTCTTCGAAACCATGCTGGTGGTTCAATTGGTTCATCAAACAAAGAGTTTTCCTGTTGTGAGTTAGCTGCCAAAAGTGGAATGTTTTGCATTTGTTGACGGTTTCATATTAGAATTCTCTCCAGGTTAGGATTTGGATCGATTGGGATGGTTCTGCTTCGAGTCATACAATGAAACCAAAGAAACTAAAATAGAATTACTGACTTAAAATTAAATAAAATTAAAATAACTAAAATTAGAATCTATTTGTATAATTCTAAAATTTCCTATTTATCCTATTAAATTGCAAAAAATAATATTTCAATGTAATACTGAAACCTCCCCGGCAACGACGCCAACAACTTGACCGCCACTAGACGTGCGAACATCTGGACTGGAAATACTATAGCAAAAAGATAATAAATTTAAGCAGTGATGTTCGAAAGTATACAGGTCAAATTGTAATATAGTAAAGTGTTACAATGAAATACTCCAGGAAGTATTTTGAAGATTGTACCTATGGGAGATTGAATTAAACTAAAATTAATTTTCTACATTAACAAGGCTAACTAGTTATAATCTAAAATTATATTATGAAAAACCAAATTAAAATTATTAATCGAAATTACATAAATTAACTAAAACTAACTACAAACAATTAACAATCCAAATTAATCCAATAAATTAGGCAGAAGATTAACTCACTTCAGTGATCTTAATTAACTTTAAAACTCGAGTTTTATCAAGTTAGCTATTAACTAACCAGTGATTACCTCTCGACCTGTAACTAATTTACCAATACAATCTCATTTCTCTACCTCAGTTTCTTGATCAGGATAAATTATGATTTACTCAGTAAACTTATCTCTCGATCTTGTTTATGCTAAATTACTTCATATGGTTGTCAATCCTATAGTTTAATCGCACATAATTTAAACCAAATAACTCAGACTCAAACCCTAATTCTTTCGTTAATTATTCCCATATTCTCTCTTTAATCTCCCTAAAGAAACTAGCTACTCATGGATCTAGATGAAATTATTCCTAATTTCATATTTAACATGCAAAGAAAAAAATTAAATTGACAAAGTGAATAAGATAATAATTCCATTTTGATTTCGATTTGTGCGTAAAAGTTGAATTTCCTTTGGCAGTTGTGAAGATAATTCCAATTGAAATTGGAAACTAAAAAGAACGAAATAAAAACTATTTATTTAAAGGCTTGGATTAAGATCGAATCCAAATTAAACAAAGAACAAATTCTGTTTATAACATAAAAAAAGACTAAATTGAAATAAAATAAAAACTAAAACTAAAAGCACTAAACTGAACTAAATGGCTCACTTGGCCAAGCCTCTAAAATGAAGCTTAACATACCTATTTATAGCAAAAAAATGTTTGACCTAATTAGGTTAATTACAACCTTCAAAACTAATAAATATTAGTTGTACAGGCTAAAACACCCTTGATTAAAATAGTCTGATTCGTCATTCGGTATTGCAACACCACAGGATTGGTGTCGTGTCGCTACTTTCATCCTTCGTGTTTTCAGCCTGAAATCAGTGCCCTGCACGCTCAAGTAGCTCATTAGTTCATCCCTAGGCCTGTATTGGCCCATTAGGTCATCATATGGCTAAAAATTGCATAAAATACTTATTTTACGTAAATTAAACATAAGCTAATAAAAAGTTAAAACACAATAAAAACATGCAAAAGATCTTGAAAACAAGCTCCCTAAGTTCCGAAAATACTCTAATTTGCCACATCGAATTGTGGCAGATCAATGGGTTAAGAGAAATGAAAGTTAATGAAATATGTAATGGAGGTTTGAGGTCTCTTATGGTTGGCAGGATATTATTGCCCATTGTGAAGGGTTTTTTATTGATTGTTGCCTAGTTTTGAGAAATTGAAGGAATTGAACTTGGGACAATGACAATGGGTCAAAATGGTTATAGATGATGACTTTATTATTGACTTCCATTTGAGAAAGGTTTTGGTAGATGTCGATGTTGTAAGTGGGAAGTCTCTAATTGAATTATCAACTATGTATGCATGTTTAGAATTAGGTGACTATGAAGGCTTTGTGGCTAAGCTTTAAGAGAAGTCAACTTGGATTAAAATGAGTCAAGTTATACAATTAATTGATGAGAAGATGTTCGGATGTGTTTGGTATGTCAACAAACTAAAGTTGAGTACCAATTTTTATCTTGGTTTTTGTGGTTGAGTTTGATTTAGGAGTGGAATTGGAGATGTGTTGGATGGATTTTCTTGTTGGTTTGTCATTTACTTTGAGGAATAGAGGCACAATTACGAGTGGTAGTCAAAATATGCTCTTTTTCTAGTTGTTTGAATGGATTAGTCTCTTTGAAAAACTCATCAAATTATAAGTTTCATAGATAGTAAGGTTGTGTGCTGTGTCAATTTTGATTGTTTCATATCGCAATCCACATTTTACTTCGAGACTTTGAAAGAAGCTACATGAGTCCTAGGTGGCAAGATTGAATTCTAGTCTAGCTTTTCGTCTACAGATATGTTGTTAGTCAGATTATGTTATTCAAATTTTGGAAGAAATGCTTTGAGCCTGTATTATTGACTTTGAGGGTAGTGGGAGAGACATTTGTCGTTGGTGGAGTTTGCATATAATAATAGTTTCTAGTAGAGCATTCATATGGTTCTATATATTAGTACAAATGTTGGTGTTATATGCAATTGTGTTAGTTCGAGCTTAGTGAGAGAAATGGGTGTTCGACACTTTCTAGTTGTTTAAAAGTCATATGCGCACGTGAAGCTAAAAGATATCAATCATGATGTTCGTGACAATATGAAGTAAAATGTTTCTCCATAAAAGAATAAATTGAAGTTCGATTGGAAAGTTAAATTGAGTCTAAGGTACATTGGTTCATATAAGGTGTTTAAGAGAGTTGGTCTTGTCTAGTATTGTTTGGTTTTGCCCTGATAAGTTAGATCATATTATAATGTATTCCATGTTTTGATGTTGCAGAGATATTGATTGAATCCTTTGCATGATTGTTTTTAGTAGAGTCAGTCGAGGATCAACTAGATTCATTACATGAAGAAGAACTAGTGGAAAAGCCATAGTGTTGAGGAAACATTTTGGGAACTAGGAGAGTCTGTGTTCTCAATCTCCCTATCTCTTTTTAGATAAGTTTCAAGAACAATTTTTTTTAAACGAGAGGAGAATCTGAATGACCCAATTTTCATCGATGCTGAAAAGTTCAATATTGGGTCAAATTTCATAAATAGATCCATTTGGAAAAGTGAACCGAAAGGTTTCGGGGAGTGGTTATAGTAGTGGAATATAGTCTCATTAAGTAGTATTTTGGCATGAATTAGAATTATTAACGGGTTAACATTATAGGTTTAGTAATTAAAGGTTATAAACTAAATTTTAAGGTTAGCAAAATTAATAGAGTCAATATGCAAAAACTAAAAAATAGCATTTAGGATAAGAGATGTTGTTGAATATTTATTTTTGCCCAAGCCTATCTCTACAAATACACCATAAATGAACGTTGTATGGAAGAACCCGTTGTTGATGGCTATTTTGGTGAATCTATTTGAATTTCTTCAATGAAAATATCACTATTTTCTCTCAAGTTTTCTCTAATCTTTTCATCAAAATTATGATTTCCTCTCAACAAATTTAGATTGATGATCTTGTTATTCATTAAATTTCTTTCATAAAACAATAATTATAAAAAAAAATATTTCAATTAATTTTAAAATGTTTGATTTGTGAAATATTATGTATATTTTTTTATCAAATTTTACAAAAAAAAATTATAGAAATTATAAAATAATTTAATATATTTTAATTAATACATTCAATTTACAAATTACACGAGAAAAAAACTAGTTCATATATATAACAAAACATGAGAATTTTATATTACCTTTTCAACTTAAAATCTCTGACAAATCTAATATTTTGTTATTAATACACCGATGCTGTCATATAATTTCAAAAGAAAAACATTGTAATGATAAGTATCTTTTAATAAAAAAATATTACCCATGTCAATTAGTGGAATAGAATTTTTAACCCTTCAAGTACATGAATCAAATTTCATAATTTATAGGGGACATGCAACATATCTTTTACCAGCCAAATAAAACCAGTCAAACTTAACCACCGTTTTGATATGCTTTGTCTTAGTTATCCCATCATCATGTAGAAATAAATGTTTGCATTTATTATTAGTCATTTAGTCATTACTATTTCCGTTCAATTATTGTATATTTGTGGCTTCTTTTTGTTTGATATCATAAACAATGTTAAGAAGATAGATATAGTATTGCCGTTGGCATTTGGCACCAATAAAATTAATTTGAAAGCTGTGTGTAGGTGAGAAACAGGTTGGAATATATTAATAATATGTAATTTGATATAAATTCTCAAAAAAATGTAATTCGATATATATGATATATATTTAGGAATCCGTACTTCCCCATTTTCCCATTTCAAGAAAGTATGGCTCTTGCAAATTAGGATTTGGCTGGTTAGGTTTTAGATTTTTTAGTTCTGTTTACTTTGGTTTTGTTTTTCATTTTATATTGATTCAGTTCTACATTATAATTATTCAATCATGTATTGTATTTATAATAGTGAAACTTTTAAAAAAAAAGTATATCTCTAGTTATATCCATTACCTAGCGTAGACACGTGACACTATGAGAAAAAACTTGAAACTGCCTTACATCACTTTGTTTAGCTTCCCATCTGAAGATCATTGAGATGGTCCTTAATCTTGTTAGAGTATACCCAAAGACCAATCATGAGATTATTGTAATAACATACTTGTTTTACTTTGTTTGTTAATATAAGACATTGCCATTGTTATTTCAATTTCTTTTTCTGTGTGTGTAAATAAACTGATTAATGATAAAGTCCTAAAAATGATATTATTATTCTTAAAAGATCCTTAGTGAAGTATTATTATGCACTTGGACATTAATAATGCATTGAGACTAATGTGTACTTGATTGATGTCAAAGTGTTGCCATTGACATATAGATGTCAAAATCAATACATGAGTATGAGTTGGAGAATAGCATCCTGGATTAACCCACTATGAGCATATCTCTGGGATTATTATGTAATAGTCACAACATTACTCATAGAGATAACTATGTATACGATCTTCAGACTTAAGATTATCATTGTCCCAAAATTGTGAGTCGAATATTTTGATTGTTAGAGTATGCCAAAAGACCAATCATGAGATGATTGTAATCATATACTCGTTTTACCTTGTTTATTATTATAAGACATTACCATTATTATTTCAGTTTCTTTACTTATGTCTATAAATAAATTGAATTGTAATAAAGTCCTAAGAAAATATGATTATTCTTAAAAGGTCCTTAGTTAAGTATTATTGGTGGATTGGAAAACAATAAGGCATTGAGACTAATGTGTAGTTGATTGATGACAAAGAGTTTTCATTGACATAGGGATGTCAAAATCAATACATGAGTATGTGTTAGAGAATAACATATTAGATGACCCGCTATGAGTATGTTTCTTGAATTATTATGTAATAGTCACAATATTACTCATAGTGATAATTATATATATGATCCTTAGACTTGAAATTATCATTTTCCCAACATCGTAAGCTGTATATTTTGGTAAAGCCAAAATGTCTACCACGACAAGTTGTACTATAAAGTCTGATGTTAGATATATCACTATCCATTTAGTGGAATATGATTGATCAAGATATAATTTATCTCTCCTACAAAATGAGAGCAATATCTTAGGGTTCTTAATGGAGTGAGACTAGAAATACATGGCCATACTCGAATAAGTTGATATGAAATATCACACTTATTTGTTTACTATAGTCTACTCAGAAAATCAAGAAATATAATATTGGACTATACAAGTGTGATTATTCCATGACTTGTGTCCAATCTAGATATTAAGGATGAAAGGATATAATACATGAAAAGATTATTACAGAAAGGTTATGTCGAATCACAACTTCTTCTAACTTGGGTGGCAATGATGCGTTGCTAGATGCCACTCATTGTTTGTAATGTTAGAAATGTTCTAATATTACTACCAACGTTACAAGAGCCTACAGGGTCACACCCTATAGTTGAAATGAATAGAATCTAAATACATTTGGTATTGTATTTAGTTGTCACATGAATTAAATTAATTGTTGAATTAATTTAATAGTTAAATATTAAACACATTATACGTACAAACTTGTTGTACACAAATAAAGACATGGAAATTAATATTTTTTGGAAAGAATATAATTAATATATGAATTTGATTCATACAAAATATTAATATTATATATCTTACCAAATTTATTAATATAAACAATTATATTAGTTAATTTTGGTCAAAATATAAAAAACAAGTAAATTAATATTCTTTTGGAAAACATATAACTAATAATGAATTTGATTCATACAAAATATTAATTGTATATATTTTGTCTAATTTATTAAAATAAGCAGTTATATTAATTAATTTCGATCAAAATATAAAAGACGTGGAAGTTAATATTCTTTTGGAAAGAATAAAAATATTTTTTCTAACTTTTCATTTGTCTTTTCTTTTAATAAGGGAATAATCGTATATTCTTTTGGAAAGAATATAATTCTTTCTTTTCCAACTTTCCATTTTCCTTCTTTATTAATAAGGGAATAATCCTGGTTTTCCTTTTAATGTGATATCAAATAGGATAAAACGATGATAGTCCCTTAGTGTGTTAAGGTTATCAACTTAATAATTTAAAAGGTCTAGCAACCATTTTAGTTCTCTTTGAAAAGTTCAAAAGAAAGTGGTTGTTCATTTTTTACGAGGTGGACTACATAGAGGGCGCGACGTTTTCATTGTGGCTTGGAATCGACATTGAATCAGCAAAATCCTTTCTACGTTTTCAGTAAAGAATGTATATTTTCAACCTTATTTCAACTCGATTCTTTCCTCGTACATGGATCCATGGTTGATGATCGCCAAAATAATTTTTCTGCTGCACCATGGCACGTACCGACGACCCAACATTGATATAGTCTAACATCTACTGTAACATGTTGTACTATAAAGACTGATGTTTGATATGCCACAATCTATGTAGTGAGATATGATTGATCAAGATAGGATTTGTCCTTCCTACATAATGGGAGCAATATCTTAGGCCACTTGATGGAGTGAGACTAGAAATACATGGCCATACTCAAGTAAGTTGATATGAGATATCACATTTATTTGTTTATTGTAGTTTACTCTGAATATCAAGAAATATGAGATTGGACTATATAAGTGTGATTGTTCCATGACTTGTGTCCAATCTAGATATAAAGGATAAGAGGGTATAATACATAAAAACTTATCACAGAAAGATTATGTCAATTCACGACTTCTTGTAACTTGGGTAGCAATGATACATTGTTAGATGCCACTCATTGCTTGTAGCATTAGAAATGTTCTAATATTACTACTAACATTACAAGAGCCTATAGGGTCACACCCTATGGTTGAAACGAATAGAATCCAAACCCAATTGGTGTTATGTTTAGCTGTGAAATGATTTAAATTAATTATTGAATTAATTTAATTTGTTAGAACACATTATGTGTACAAGCTTGTTGTACACGAATAGAGAACACAATTAAAATTAATATATGAATTTGATTCATATAAAAGTTTAATATTAATTGAACATAGTTTATCAAAAATATTAAAATAAAGAATTACAATAATTTTGGTCAAATATTAAAACACAGAAGTTAATGTCCTTTTGGAAAGGATATAATGTTTTAATAACTTTCCATTTGTTTCACTAAAGGGATAATTTTGTTTTTAATATGTGATATTAAATAAACGGAAATATGATCCCAAATGTGTGTTAGGGATTTTATAACAAATTTGAGTATAGGGTCTAGAAACCGTTTTTACTCTCTTTGAAAAAGTTCAAAGAAATTTTCTTTTGTTGTTTGTTCTTTGACCGAGTGCACTACGCAGAGGCCGAGAAACTTTTTTTTGCAGCTTGGATTGACATCGTTCAAGGGGATCGAACCAATGATGTTATTTTCCACTCATCAGATGACACACCGTGTCGCCAGGTCATGTGTCTCACACGGCTAAGTCACATGCCCGTGTCTCAGGCTATATGGACCCAAAATGAACCTTAAACAATAAGTTTACCAATTTAAGTTTACTTAGACTCTATGTAATCCATTTAACAGTCAAAAGACCTATTCAAAATGACATTAAAAAAGCTAAAAACATGCTAAATCAACCATTATAAGTGACTAACCAATGTACCATCATTGGTACCACAAATATACATAATTACACAACAAAAAGAACCATCATTCAAAGCATTTTAAATCACACCATCTAACATTCAATCAATATGCCAAACATAGACATCTCAACACAACATTCCAAACACATTCTTATCATGAGCTTGCAGTTAAACATCATACCTCTTTCACATATACCATATTAGTTGACTATTTGCACTTAAGACCATACTTTAACAATTTACATGTCAAAACAGTAGTAACCTATTACATGCCATATATAATCATATAATAATATAATCATATGTGATCCCTGTCATCCACAATCTCAACGATGAATTGTAAAATTCATTTCAAAACTCAAATACATGACAAAACCATCAAAAATCACTAAATAAGTTAACTTATCGAGATTCACAATCTAATGAACGACTTACAGGTGAGAGTACATCAATATTCCAACCAAACACACCAGATGCTCATAAGAGCTAATCCATCTGAAACACACCAATGCTCAAAAGAGCTAATCCATCCTAAACACACCAATGCACAAAAGAAATAATCCATCCAAAACACACCAATGCTTAGAAGAGATAATTGAACCGAAACACACCAAGACAGGGAGTATAACTCGAGAGTTCGCAACAAATGTTGAACCTCAGTCTACTCGGGAAAAATATATATATCACTCCATAACAATCTCCAATGCAATCCCCCATAACAAACCATATCTTGATTATACTATATACCACATTCATCATTTAAAATCAAGTATATTTATTATATCACATTATACAATTAAACATTTCATATAGATGTTAAATTATAAATTGTATGAACTTATCTGGACTGAATTGTAGTAGTTGAAGAAGATTAGAGACTATTCCATAATTTTTCCTTTTCCACGAGTATCAATTGGGTCTTGATCTAAAATGTAAAATTATTCAATAATTAGCTTACATTTCACCTTCCAATTCACTTTACATTTTATATCCTTTTTAATTTTTAAATTTACACAATTACCCCTAACTTTTAAAACTTTTACGATTTAGTCGCTTAACCTGAAAATCATCAAATTAACCATTTTTCTAAAGTCAATATTATAGCTTCATATACTAGGCCTTTAAATATCAAATTCACTATCAAAACCCTAAAATTTTGACATTTTCACAATCTAATCATTAAATCAAAATTTTGGCAAGAAAAAGAGAAAATGAATAGGAAACATCTAATTTCTCAATTTGTTTTGTTTAATTTTAATTTATTTACCATTATGCCATTAACATCTAATATTCTATCATTTTTAATTCAATTTGTCATCCCATTACATTAATTAAGGCTTAATTACCACATAGATCCTCCCTCAATTACTAATTAAGCCATTTGATCACCTAAATGCTTTAATTACTATATTTTGCAGTTTTTACAATTTAGTCCTATTTCTTTAATTCACTATCTAGATGTTAAAAATTCTTAACCAAATTTTAATATGATTCTAATTACTCCATTAATATTGTAAAAATAATATTTACGAGTCAACATGACAGAAATTTGTGGTCCTAAAATCACTATTCCATCACCACTAAAAATCGAGTTGTTACATAACTCGTTCTTCGTACATGGACCCATCGTTGATGATTGCCAAAATAATTTTTCCACTAGCCATAGGGCGTACCAGAGATGAAACACATTTTAAATCACTCGAATTCTTTATCTTTCAACCAACCCGCTTTTAGCGTGAACACACTCACCTCCAAGATGGGACCACCAAGGGGTCACTAGGAGTAACAACGTCATGATATGTAAGAGCGAAACCAAAACATAAGAAAACCCACATAAAATGACCTTGCCACTTGGTCAACTGCACAATCTCCATGTTTCAGATTTGTCTATGATGTGACATTACTAGACACGACCTCCCTCTTTATAAATACCCTATGTAAGGATGAAGGGAGAATTTTTCCTTCTGGTCTTCTGAGTTACCTTATGCCTTTACCTATACTCTTTCTCCCTTGCACCCTTACTACTTTCCTTCTCTAGCTCTCAACCTATCTAGGTGAATTTCCCTCCTTAGCACCACCACATTTTCCTCATTTTCTCTTCTCTTGTTATACATTTGTATCAACAATTGGTGTGGTGAGATGGGCCAAACCATGATGTCCTCACAAAATGGTTCTCCCTCAACCTAGCTAACCCATCTAACTCCACTAATCCATCAGTTTTAGTACCTCTTATTAACCCCATCACCTCTAATCTTCTTTCAACCCAAAACTTAACTTAGTCATTTTCTTCAACTCAACTTGTTATCTTTCCTTTCCAGCCCTCGACACTGTTCACCCAATCTGCTTCATCACTTTCCAAACCCTTCCTCTCTTTCTTTCCTAGTTTGTCACGTCATTCTCCCAACCTGTTTCACCACTTTGTCATCTGCTTGTATCACGCTCTCACCCACCAACCCACAACCCTATGTAGTTCATAGCATTCTCAGCTAAGTCTAAGTGCCTCTTTCTCTATCCCAAGGGAACTCTTCTCCTAGCACCTCTAGCAAGCCCTCTCATCTTACCTATTCACTACACCTCCCTAGGTAGCCACCACCACTACCCTTGTAGATCAAGCCTTTCATTAACAACCCTCTGGCATTCAGTACTAAGTCATAAAGATGCAAGAGAAAATGTGCTACTTAGAAACATAGTTGTCCAAATAGCAATAACATTTTTAAGAATAGCATGAACGTCAACTCTAGCTTGACTTGAAAAATGCACCAACTGAGAAATTGATTGAAGAGCTTCGAGTGGCCCGAGTTGCTACTCGAAGGAATAACTAGCATCACTTGAAAGATTCTACTTAATTTACTTTCAACGGAGAAAATAATCAGAGCTAGTGTGATGGTCTACCCACTAATAACAATCATCTAACTATTTCTCACGGCCAAGATATCTGAGGCAACAAAACTTCCTTGGAGGAGAAAATGATAGCAATAAGGATGGAATTGCTGCAAAAATTTTGTGGGGGAAAGACTGATGAAACTTCTTGAAGTTACTTTAGTGAGTCTCTTTCTATGGAAGTGCTAGCCTACAATCTCCCATCCTTCTTCAAATTTTCTAGGGTCTCCTATGGTGGTATGGTGGGCCTAAATGACTATTTGGCTTATTATAACAACCACATAAACATCCTTGGTTTCTTTAACGCACTTAAGTGATGGGCCTTCTCTATGACTTTCACCACACCACTTGAAATATAGTGTTTATCTGCTATCGAAAAGCTCGATCCATACTTTTTACCAGTCAGTTGGACTGTTCATGAGTTGTTTCCTAACGAACAAAACCATGCAACAATCTGCCAAATACCCTATGCCAATGTGGCTATTATGATTATAGAGGTAGTATCATATTATTTGTCTATTCAAGGCTTCATTGTTGGTACTACTCATCAGATCCTTAAGCACCACATCATTAGAAACCCTCCAAATAAGTTGTTCACCCTGTACAAACTAGCTCATAGATTCTTGAAGTGTAGTGAGATTTAACAAGTTAGTGCTACGTTTTCTAGTCCTGCAAGCCAAGATGCTCACACCTCGTGCAACTCTTCCCCTCTTCGTTAATTCTCGGGGAAATAGAGATCTCATCCCTAGGTAGTAGATAGGGGAAACACACAGTACAGCCCTCTGCATCAAGCAGGTCATCCGTTGGTTTCTACTATTACTTTCCCTGCTCGTTCAATACCCATCCAGGATAACAGAGCCAACAAAGCTAAATATAAAGTACCTCGTACAACTATTTTTTCACCTACGATCTTACTTCTTCCCTGACCTAGATCTTCAATCAGGTGGAGCATTAAGGATATTAGAAACCCCACCACCTTTACTCTCCAACCAACATCGAAACAACTCCAACCACCATTATTGATTACAAATTGCTACTAGCTATCATACTGAGTATTGTGTCAACCTAAAGGATTCCATTGAATCAGCCATTTGGTAGGGTCACTTGACTCAACTTCTGGCCCATGAGCCCCACCAAACAAATAAGTTCAATAATAAAGGTGTTGAACCATCTGATGCACACCAGGATAACAAGGGCAAACAACTCGTGTGGGGATCATTGACGTACTCATGGAGGGCAATGTTGAATGGGATACTTCTAATTCACTACAACATAATAATCCTAAGACAACACTTTTGGGCTGACAGTTTCCTAAGTGTTGGGATAGACTTAAGGACATACGCTTTGGCCAAGTCTTTGTATAAGGGATATGCATGCCTAAGGCAACACTTAAATAAGAGTCGGCTTTATCCAACATTATGTCGACACTTTTGGGCCGACACTTTCCTAAATGTTGGGATAGATTTGCAGACATACACTTTCGCAAGTCTTTGTATAAGGGTTGGGATAAGCATGCCTAAGGTAACACTTAAATAAGAGTCGATTTTGTCCAATACTATGTTGACACTTTTGGCCTGAAACTTTCTTAAGTATTTGGATAGACTTCCTGACATACACTTTAGCCAACTATTTGTATAAGTGTTGTGAAATGCACACCTAAGGCAACACTTAAATAAGATTCAACTTTTTCCAACACTAAGCCAACACTTTCCTAAGTGTTGGGATAGACTTGTCAACATACACTTAGGCCAACTCTTTGTATAAGGGCTGAGATATGCATGCCTAAGGCAACACTTAAATAAGAGTCGGCTTTGTCCAACACAATGTTGACTTCTGTTATATCTTTCCCAACTATATAAAAAAGTCGCCATATGAAAATATTTAACCTCAAACATAATTTTTATTTTTCCTACCTAAAAATTAATAAATATTATAACCTTAAAAAACTTATAACTAAACCATTTGGTTTCTTTTCCTTTCAAAATAATGAAAATTTTTTTCCATTTTAATTTTGACGCCACCACCACCACTCCCTATTGGATTCTGACACTGTTCAAGGTGGATGCTAGCAACATACACATATCCGTGCCCTTACGGTGATCTTTTTTACATAACAACAGAAGAGCCAAAGATCGGCGAGGAAATAGGTCGTTGCCACAGATGTGTTCTCTCTACATCATCGTCATCTACAAAAGAGTTCAAGATCTAGCATTTCGCCTCTTAGATTCTCTCAGATCTACTCCGTCTTGCTCATTCCATCATACATTTTCATTGATAGTTTTTATCTTTCTATCTTTGGCTGGATCCATGATGGATTTCATGAAGGTCTTTGATTAGATAGTTCGCGAAATTTAAGCCCAAACCTTTGTTGCTTGGAATCTCGAATAAAAATTTGATTTATTACTGTTTTTCATTGAAGATTAGTTTATTTCATTTTTTATTTTTTCTTTTAGAAATAGGGAGGTTAATCTAAATGTGTTGAAGGTTTGGAGATCGATCAAAAGGTGAGATCAATTGTAATTTAATGATTCTTCGAATGCTTGTTGCCTGGAGAAATATGCTTAAGATTTAATCAGTTGTTATTAGATCAATTTAATTTGTATTTTAAGAAAGGAAATTTTAGAATTATAATTTGGAGTATAATGTAAAGAATTGACACAAGTTGATCTTGAAATAGAAAGCTTTGGTAGGAAATCAGAATATATTTACTGAAAGAATAGGACTGGTTTATGATATTACACCAAATCTAGAATTACTTGTGGTTTTAGAGCTTTAAGTTGAATTGAAACTTAAAGAGTGAATTACACTTAAATTTTTATCCTTTAATAAGGAACTGAAGCTAGAATTTAGAAGTTTCAAAAAAAAGTTAGAATTTTGAGCTTTAAGGTTGAATTGATACTTAAAAACTCAATTAATTTGAAAATTTTAACCTTTAATAAGGAACTGAAGTTATAATTTAGAGCTTTGAGGTTGAATTTAACTAAATGAGTAAGTTAAATTGAAAATTTTACTTTTTAATAAGATAAAGTTCAGATGTAGAGCTTAGCAGTTAGCGCTCAATATCAAGAAGTTTGAAATTCTAAATTATGATTTTGCTTGTAGGTTTAAGTTTTGTTGTCAACCAATCCTTTAGCTCAATGGAGAGGTAGAATAGTGGTTCATGCTTATAACAATAAAGGGTAAACATCTTCATCAAAACTCTTGCAGCCTGAGGTGCCTTTAAGCAGGAATGGAAGAAGTAATAAGCTTGCATCAACCATAGTCAACCCAAGAACCACTGATAATGGTTCTTCAATGTTAGGATTGCCATTTAAAGGTAGAGAAATTGTTACTTTGTAACAATAGTGCTAGTTGTTATTAATTAGGATCATTTTCACTCTAATTTCTAGAAATCTAATGTCTTTAAGGTGAAAACGGTTTGTGTGTTGTAGTTGGAGAAATGAGTTGAAAGAATGGTGTTGTTTTGGTTTATGGCCTTCTAATGATATTTGTCGAAACCATTTTTTATTTGAAAAATGGGAATCGATTTTGGAAATGGAGTCGCCACCAATCTTTTATTGAGGTGTGATCAGATCACCTTAAAAATGATTTTTGGTCTACGAATTTTGAGAAAACAAGTTCGAATCACTTTACATGTAAAATTCATAGTAGAGACTCACATTCAAGTTGACTATCTCAATTCTTTAATCAAAATATACTTCAATGCATATTTCAACCATCTTAACAAGATCACATTTAACAGTATACATTCCCAATGAACACATACATAGTCATGATTAAATATCACAACACTCATGCACAATTCATCACATGCTTAGACTCCACAGATTCTTATCAAATGTTCATGCTATCCTCAACGATCATTCATGCACTCATTCATTTGTTTCAGAAATTAGATTATAAATGACTCATCTAAAAGATTTACAGTATTCCTCATGAGAGGACTCACATTTGACTACGCTACTTATTCTTTAACTTAATCTTAACTCAATTCCTTCAGAGATTTGAAATCGCCAAAATTCATATCCCACACACATACCTTCATCCCATTATTCGTATAAGTGTGATTTCCATACTATCCATGATTTTAGATTCATAGTTTAATCAATTTCATATCGATATATTCTAGTATGAACAAAATATATATATACAAGGGTCAGCGTTGAAGCTTACCTTCTTCACCTATTTCCATTTAAAGCTTTAGGTCCAACCATTTGATTAGAAATCACAGAATACAAAGTAATCCTCCACTTTAGATCTGATCTTTAGTTCCAGCCCAAGAGCAACAAAACCTAGACGGCTTCTAAAGAAAGCCACAGTAGCATTTTCAAAGGAAAGAAGAAGATAAAAAATCTCTCTCTCTCAAGCCCATTTAACTCATATTTATTTACAAATAGAACCCATGCTCTCATAGAAACTTAACACGTGTCATACCGTTCAAAATATCTTCGTTAATGGTTTATAGTTGTAAATGCAAATATAAATAAGAACTCAATATAGATAATACTTAGTTACCCTGACAAGAGGGGTCCTAATTACTATACTTGCAATGCAACTAGCATTGTTACTCTGATAACATGACGTACTATGCCTTTGGAGAGCACTCCTTTCAAAATCATCTCTCTACCAGGCTGTTATCTCATTAAACAGTAACTGGATATTAGGACTTCGTTGGGTGGGTTGTTACGTACTCTTAAACACTTAACACAGACTCCTCCTTAATATATGGTAGAAGATCAAGTAATCAAATTCTTACTTACTCTCTTGGTAGTTACTATACATCCATAAGTATACGCCAAATAATCAATTGAGCAAATTACACTATGCTAGACAGACTTTTTACTGTTATTTGTCAAAACTTTAAACCTACCAAAACTAAGGTGTTATAGGGGTATATTTTTTATACAATACCCTCACACTAATTTCTAACTGTACATTCCTTAATAATTGAACTTTTGACACTTTTATGATTTAGTTCCTGTACTCTGATTAAGCATTAATTCAATGAAATTACCTCACCGAAATTCAATTCACCTCAAATATAACTACATTAAATATTTATGGATCTAGTTTACAAAAAAAAGGGGTCCCGAAACCATACTTTTTGACACAATTAACTTTCGAAAGGTTACAACCAACCACTAAACCCACCTATCCACCTAATGTACATGTTACCAACTTATACACCAACACAAAAAACCCTTTACCTCATTTATTACCAATTCCAAAAGGCCCTCCTAATTACTAGTTATCCAACATTGGCCCGGGAAAACCATCAACCCTAAATAATACTAGAATAGTTACAAAAAACTAACCCAAACCCTTACCTAAGAGACTTACCAATTCTGAAATGGAAGAAAGAAGGAAACATGGCCTTTTTTATTGGTACGAAATAAAAACATTGTTGGGCTTTGTTTTGCTAAACCCCAACCATATTAGATTTTGGTAGACACAATAGAAGAGGACAGAGAGCTTGAAGTTTTCTTCTAACTGCATTGACAACCCTGAGCAATTAGTAAATAAAACTCCTCTCTTGAATCCACCAGTGTTATCACTTCACGCTATGATTAGCACCATAGGGTTTTAGACTGTGAGAGTTTATTTTTTAGTTGGGATACATACTCTTAGTGCTTTAATATACTCCAGGAGCATGTATAACTTCGTCAACAACAATTTAGCTAAAAAACTTATTGGCCTAGATATAGGTTGAGTGTGACTATTGCATATGGTGAAAGCCTTCAAACATTAGGGCTTTCTAAAAGAGTGGCATGGGCTGTACAAGAAGCAAGATTCACATCCAATTTTATGGTTTTATTGTTATCAAGTTGCGATATAATATTGAGAGTACAGTGGTTGGCCACATTGGGCCTTATACTATGGGACTTTACAACACTAACAATACAATTTTAGTATAATTCTACATGGTTAATTTTATGAGTAAGTCTTCAAAGGTCACAACTGTTAATAGATAAGCAAGCTACAAAGTTACTATTATCATTAATGAATGGAAGAGAGCATCATCCATGTGCTTATCTTATGTTACTAAACGATGCACCAAGATTATATAGTATTTCCATGAACGCAAACCAAACCCTTGCCTTGCACTGGCTATTTGAGGAATTTTTAAAACTATTCTCAACTATTAGCGGGCTACCACCTAACTGCCTTTAGGACCATTGCATATCATTGAAGGATGAATATAATGTTGTTCAAGTTAGGCCTTATAAGCACCCTACCATTCAAAAAATTGGTATTGAAAAGCATGTCAATGAGAGGTTGGAGGTAGGTATCATCAGAGATAGTTGTAAATCGTTCCCTTCTCCAATAGTCATGGTTAAGAAGAAAATGGCAGTTGGAGATTTCATGTCAATTCCTAACAACTCAACTACCCTATGATCAAAGATAAGTTCTCTATTCCTTTGATAACTGAGTTACTAGATGATTTGACACATGCTACCTATTTTTCTATATTATATTTAAGGTTTGGATATTATCAAATTTGAATGAACAAAGTTAATGTGCATAAGATCGCATTTTGGACACACAAAGGGAATTATGACTTTCTAGTAATGCCATTTGGGCTCACTAATGCCCCTTCTACCTTCCAGAGCTTGATTAATACTATTTTAAAGTCTTTTCTCAGGAAGTTCATCCTAGTTATTTGTTAAGATAGAAAATTATCAATTTCCAATAGGGGGAATTGATTCTCTAGGCCTTATCATTAGTAGTAAAGGGATGGTCATGGACCAAAACAAGGTTAAGTGTATCATGGAGTGACCCTAACCAAAATCAATTAAAGAACTCAAGGGATTCCTTGGTCTTGTAGGCTATTGTCAAAGGTTTATCAATGATTGTGGGCCAATGGCTTGACCATTGACTAATATTTTGAAGAATGATGGTTGGAAGTGGAATGAGCAAGCTATAAATGCTTTTAATCAACTTAGAGCAACTACCCTGGCTTAACTTTTCGTAATTTTTAGTAAAAAAATTATTGTTAAGATTGATGCTAATGGATTGGCAATAAGAGTTGTATTGATTTAATAAGGTAGACCCTTGGCTTATTACAGTAAAGCACTCTCCCTGTGACATCAAGCTCTATCCATCTATGAAAAAGAAATGCTAGTAGTTCTCACGGTAGTGGAGAAGTGGAATACGTATTTGGTTGGTAGACATTTTAAGATCATAACTAATCATTACAGTTTAAAATTTCTATTCCACCAATAGGCTAGCACTCCGGCTCAAAAAAAGTGGGTGGCCAAGACGTTGGGTTACAACTACGAGTTATGTTACCAGAAGGGCTCATCCAACATGGTGGCTAATTGATTGTTTAGAAGGCCAATTGATCAACAACCAGAGATGATGTCCATTTCCTCAGTCATAATAGATTTAGTACAGCAGATATAACAAACATGTAAGGCTGATGGTAAACTTCAGAAAAAGATTACTGAGTCGTAGCAGAATCCTCAAAAACATCCCAAATACACTTAGGTTAAAGATCAATTTGTTGGAAAAAATCAGTTTGAAAACGGTTTTCTTGCACAACGAAAAATTAAAAATTTGAAAACTGATCCAATTTGTGATATTTGTAGCAATAAACTTTAATCAAATTCATACCTGTGTTTTTGACTTAACAGACGTTCATTGTTCCCAACTTTCAACCAAATGATCTTCTTCGCTATTCTTGTATCACGAACTATTTCGAGTATGGGTTCAACCCAATTGAATCAAAACACAGAACTAGAAAAAGTTTTCACTTTTATTTGGGGTGAAAACGAAAATTCTCTCTTCTTTAATGGAAACTAATAGAATTGTTATTCTGAAAAAATGTATTTAATAGTTGAGAATAAATTCTCTCTATTTTTTAGCAGAGTAACAATCTCTCAAAGTTGTGTGCTATGCCCTACCAGTGTCATCTAATTATAACAAAAGAAGGTAGAACCCTTGTTGAGTTGTAGTGGTTTATTTCAAGTAGAAAAATAACTTTCTACTTAGAGTAGGAGTGGGGTGGACGCACACCCTAGTATTCCTACTAGGATTGTCGCCCCTTTCATGTTATATTAGGGGTTTTAGTCCTCTCTCACATTGGGTCCAATTACGAGTACTTTCTAAGCCTTTTGACCCAGTACTTTCTAATGTAATCCAACTCTATTCAATTTTTCTATTTCCCAAAACGAACTTTAATATTCTATATTAAATAATTTTCTCATCCCTATTTTACCCCTAATAAAATTTTGACGAATTTACCCCTGGTAAATTTTATCCATTGTACTCCTAAATTTTTGAGAAAATAAGTGTAATATTTCACAACTCAACATGTTCACTGTGATTTTCATTTTCATTTTCATTTTCAAGCTTCAAAACAGCCCAAAAACATAAACTCATTCTTCCGATCATTTTTAAGTAATCTATATAAAAATTGTAAATGAATTATGTCCATTTCCATTTTGGAAACCTACATTCATTTCCAAATGTTTCCATTTCTCCATTTCAGAAAAAACCATAACCATTCTTGAATGTTTCTCTTTTCCTATTCATTCCGTTGATTTCTATTCAAACATGCAATTCATTTTTTGTTTCAATGAGCTAGTGGAGGGACTGATTGGACATATAATAAGGGATAAAATGATTTATAATTAAGTTTTGACTTTTCGCCTATTAATAATAAACTCATTTAGCCACGAAGTCATTCCCCTATAGTATCATGACTAAGCTCTCCCTAACGACATACCAATACGAAAGTAACTACCTAGTGCTCATCCAATGACATTATCATAACTGTGTTACCCTCATATGATATCCTTGGTCTCTTTGAGATAATATATGTTCTCCCAATATGATCATATTTTATCTTATGGTAATCATTACATCTTCTTTCATGAAAAGTCAATTACTATCAAATAGTAATTAAGTCATTCATCACAAAAACAAAAGACCCATAGCCATGTTTACTTTTCATCAACCATGTAATGTCAATGAGAAGATATCATTTACCAATGTTTGGGGCCATGAATTCCACTGTTGTGAATGATGCTACATACTGTAGAAGTCGTACACCCAACGCACCAGTTTTCAGTTCCTTATCTATTGAACTCGAGCTTTTACTTACATCAAAGTGTACGAGTCACACATATATAGTCCGCCATCCACTTAGGATTTAGGTATGTCACACTATGAAAGTCACAAGTGAATAAATACATAAATAGATTCATGATCTATTCTACTTGGGTCCAGTCTAATGTACTTTTAGTCCATTCAGTCACATATATGTCTCTATCTTCTAAGAGTCATTTGTTTCGATACCCAAGACAAGGTATCTCTCTAATTGGACATGATAGACGACATTATTTTTTCAATCAATTCACCTATTTCAAATTAGAATGAAGACATGTTTAGGTTCATTTACTAACACAAACTGTCTTTTTGTATTACGATCCGAGCACGTAATACTGCTAAATATTAGTTAAACATAGACAACTAGTGAGCAACATTTGCTTCAATTTTTCTTTGCGTACAAAAACCATGTGAGGACAATATACAAAGAATTAATGTAATTCATCAATAGTTTTATTAACGAATCTATTAAAAAAATTACAAGTGTACTTAGACAAAAATACTACACTTAAGGCACCAGATCCAACACAATTGAGGAGGAAGGGTAAGCTTGTGATAGGGGGCATTCGGGGTTACATGTGACACTACAAAGGTTGGTCACTATAGTTTATTGGAAAGGCACGAGGAAAGATGTGCATACATGTGTAAAGGCCTGCTCGATTTCCAAAAATAAAAGTATGATAATGCCACTCAGCATGGATTGATACCTCTACCCATACTTAAGTGTATTTGGACTAATATCAGTCTCAATTTATAGATAGGCTACTTAAATCAAATGGTTGCGATGTAATCTTTGTAGTGGTTGATCGATTGTCAAAATGTGATAATTTTTTTCCTTTCAAGCATCTATTTATAGCTATCATTGTTTTCTAAATCTTCATGGATCATGTAGTTAAGTTGCATGGAATTCCAAATAGTATAGTGTTCGATAGGGATCAAATCTTCATGAGTGAGTTCTGGAAGGAACTATTTAGAAAGTTTGGTATGCCTTGAAGCTTTCAACTTCTTACCACCCTAAACGTATGGACAAATCGAAGTAGTTATTCTGGGTTTGAAAATGTATTTAACACTAGAAAAACCAAAGGAATGAAACAATTAGATATCCCTAGTAGAGTAGTGGTATGATACTTCAACACGTTTTTCAATTCACACTACCCTCTATAAGGTAGTGTATAGGCAACCCCTCCGATCCATTTGCCTTACCTTCTAGGCGAATCTAAGGTGCATGCAGTTGACTACAGCCTATAAGTAAGAGAAACTGCCACTAAGATGCTGAAATTTTATTCAGAACGAGCTCAAAATCGAATGTAGTCATTAGCTAACAAGAAGATGTCTAAAAGGAGCTTCCAAGTGGGAGAATGGGTGTACTTAAAATTGCATCCTTATATATAGCAATTAGTGGCTAATTGGGATTATATGAAGCTAATAACCAAGTACTTCAGTCTTTTTCACATAATAAAAAATTGTGCATATTGCTTATACTATAGATCTTCCTCTAGAGTTGCAGATCCATCCTACATTCCACGTTTTACAGCTCAAAAGACATGTAGGAACATTGCCAACTTAGGTTCAATTTCCATTGTTGTCCATTGATAGAACCATAACTAAAGCACCATTGTAAATTTTGGATCGTCATATGGTCAAAAGAAGGAATCAGACAGCAACGATAGTGTTGGTTTAATGGACTAATACTTTTCCTAAAGATGCAACATGGGAATTGTGGCACAACCTTCAGCATCAGTATCCTGACTTCCATCCTTGAGTATAAGGATGTTCTCACTGGGGGAGTATTGATGCAAGGGATTATGTTAGTTGTTTTTTAGAGTATTTTGTAATGTAGATTAAATCTTTTGTCAAGTTGTTATTTTGAGTTTTGGTTAGCCTAGCCCAGGTTTGTTTTAGCTCTAATTTCCTTTGTAACAAAAAGAGGACATATGGTAGTTAAATTGAGTAGATTGTCATCATTTCAGAATATTCTCTCTCCCTTGTTAATTTCTCTGAACCTTTCTCTTGTCTTATTCTTCCTCATATTTTCTTTTGTGATTTTTGGTAATTAAAATTCTCTGCATCAAGAGATAAGCTTTCTTAGGATGTTAATGGAATCATGAAACATTAATTCTGTAAGCTTTTTGTATGGCGATGGAAACTTCCATTCATTTTGGAACATCAGATGATGGATTTTCACATATGAGATAAAGATGATGTATCATAGAAATTTGGAGATTTCATTGTTTAATTATTTGAGGGATTTTTGGGTTTTTTTATTTTAGGTAATAATAAATATTTGAGATTATCATAAAGAGTTGAAACTATTATTTAAATCTAATGTTCTCCTTAAATATAATTTGGGTTGAAATAATTTCTAAATTATTTAAATAGAAGTCCTTTGAATTATCTAAAAAGGTTTTTGACAAAAAGTGACATGTGGCAGCTTATAGTTGAGTCACATTTCTTGATATTTTAGTATTTAATACCATTAGAAAGAGGTTTCACATTAATAAACAAAGTAGATGTTGAGGTATTGAAATAGACATTTTAGAAGTAAAGGTACAATGTTAAATGATTAGATAAAGTATAGGAGCCAAATTTTTTTTTT
>JABFAF010279734.1:13288-23688 GCA_013677275.1 Gossypium schwendimanii | reverse complement strand
GTCGATTTTATCCCCACATGGTGTGTTGGTTGGTACGGGTGGTGTATTGGTTGGATTGGGCTAGATTTCAGTCTGCATATCTGCATTTGTTACTAATTCTGTAATGGGCTTAGGTCCACCTGGTTCTGTTAATAGGTTAAGGCTCACCTGATACTATGCTTGTGATAGGCTGAGGCACAGTCTATTTCTACTTACCGTTTGTCTAGCTATTTGTATTATAAGGGATTATACACTGAGTTTTCGTAAACTCACCCTTCTGTCTAACTCTGCAGGTAATCCCCAGCCTTAGGCGATTTGGAGTCGCGAGAGACTCAGAGGTGGCTACATGACCGCTGATGCTCTACTGTAGCCTTTTTATTTCAATTTTATATTTTGGGTTTTAATTTTGTTATAAGGCCTTTGAGGGATTAAATTTTTAAAAAGGCTTTAGATTTCCTTATCTAAAACTGCTAAACACGAATTTTCAAAATTAACAACTATTTTCTAAAAACACTTAAAAATATATGTTTTTACACTTAAAACTTTAGTAGCTTCTACGATTGGAATAACCTAAATTATCAATGCCAGACATTAAGTAAACGTTTTTGACAAGGTGATTTGCTAAACTCGAGCAAAAAGATTTAATCATAGAAATGAACTTTTAACGACAAACTCAGTATTTGATCGATGCTTTGATGTGACAGGCCAAATTTGACCATAACGTTTGGGCTGGGTTTGGGGTGTTACACTCCCAATCACTTTTCTTCGTTCTTACTCCTTCCTATTTCCTTTCTTTTCTTGTTTCTTATTCACTTTCCTTATTTCTTCTTTTTTTTGGAAGGAGATTACGAATTCAAAATTTTGCTTTCATTCTTCATGGTCTTTCTTGTCAATTCATGATGTTCAATAGATAACTTTAATTAGGGTTCAGAAAGAAAATACATTAGGCTTAGAATGGGGTAGCAAGGGATATAATTTTCTCCAAGTGAAAGGGAGAACAAAAAGATGTCATTTATCATTTCAAAATATGGTTAATCTTATCTCAAAGGTCATTCTTGGGAATGCGCCCATCTTTTCAATTTGAATTGCGTATAATCTCATGTTTGCCTCACAATGTTGTAAAATCATTGATCCATACCTAAAACCTCACAATTTATCCTCCAACATAGAGGATGATCCTTTGGTAAGGGTCAATTTTAAACAAACAAGATGGCCCAAAATGGTTAACAGAGGATAAAATTTTCTTCAAGTGAAGGATAGTTCAAAAAAAATGTCATTCATCACTTTAAACATGGCCAACTTATTAGGTAATTAACCTTAAGGAGAATGCAAGATTCCAAAGCAAAATGTAACCTCAAATGTGATGTACAAAGAAAAAATTAGAAAAAGTCAAAATTACTTAATGAGAATAACTCTTTAAGAACAATCAAGCTTGGTTTTTAAGCAAAGTATTTTTTCACTGCATCAGAATTTACAATGTTTGACATCTTGTCTCCGTCCATTTTAGCGAGAATCAATGCTCCACCATAGAAAGATTTCTTTGCCATATATGGTCCCTAACATTTTGGTGTCCATTTCCCACGATGATAATGAACATATGGTAGACTCTTCTTTAGTACTAGATCCCCTTCTTTGAACTGCCTTGGTCGCACCTTCTTGTTATAAGCCTTCATCATTCTTCGTTGATACAACTGGTGATGACATAAAGCTGCTAATCTCTTTTCCTCAATTAAATTCAACTGCTCATATCTCTCTTGCACCCATTTAGCCTCCTTCAGTCGCACCTCCCTTAACACTCGTAGAGATGGGATTTTCACATCGATAGGTAAAACGGCCTCTATCCTATACATTAATGAAAATGGAGTAGCTCCAGTCGAAGTCCGCAATGATGTACCGTATGCATGGAGAGCAAAAAGGAGTTTCACATGCCAATCCCTATACATTTTTGTGGTCTTGAAAGTGATCTTCTTGATACTCTTATTTGCGGCCTCGACTGTCCCATTCATTTTTGGATGATATGGTGCAGAATTGTGATGCATGATCTTAAGTTGTGCACAAACCTCTTCTAATAAGGCATTGTTCAACTTCTTGGTATTGTCTGAGGTGATTCTTTCTAGTAAATCGTACCAAAAAATGACCTCTTTTTTTAAAAATTTGCAGATCACTGATCGAGTTACATTGACATATGAAGCGGCTTCGACCCACTTGGTGAAATAATCAATCACTACAAAGATGAAGTGATGCCCGTTTGATGCTTTTGGTTTGACGGGGCGAATGACATCAATGCCCCACATTGAGTACGGCCTTGGAGGTGCCAAGACATGAAGATTGGTAGGAGGAGCGTTAATATTGTCTACATAAATCTAGCATTTATGACATTTCCAAGCATAATTTAAATAATCTCGTTCCAACGTCAACAACAAATATCCAGCCCTTATAATTTTCCTTGCCATTATTTGTCTGTTACTATGTGCTCCACATACTCCATCTTGCATTTCCTTCATTATCTAATTCACCTCTTCTGTGTCGACACATCTCAACAGGGTTTGGTCACGTCCTCTTTTGTACAAAAACTCACCTTTCAAAAAGGGACCTATAACCAGCCTACTAATTATTCGTTTATTATTTTTTGAGGCACAATCGAGTATTGTTGGTATTGCAAATACTGCTTCATGTCAACATACCATGGTTTCTCATTGTTCCTAATTCTACTCCCATACAGTGGGCCGATGAGTCCTTGACCCTTAGTTATATAGGTTGCACTTCTGTTTTGGATCCTACTTTGAACATAGCAGCTAGAGTAGCTAAGTATCTACTAATTGGTTTTCTTATCTTGGCAAATGACACAATTGTATATCATCAAACTCTTTGATCAATCCATTCACATATGTTTGATAATGAATCAGTTTGGAATCTCTTGTTTCCCATTCTTCTCTTAATTGGTAACCAACTAACTCTGAGTCAACAAAAAATTTTAAAACTTTGATCTTTTTCTCAATGGCGATCTCTAGTGCCAAAATGCATGCCTCGTATTCAGCTACATTATTTGTATAGGTGAACATCAGTTTAGCTGTAGCGAGAAAGTACTGGCCACTTGGGGATATTAGTACTACCCCAATCCCATGCCTCATTATGTTGAATGCCCCATCCAAATACACCCTCAAAATTTATTCTTCCTATTTCAAAACTGACATGATCTCTTCATCTGGAAAATCAAAACTCATGGGCTCGTATTCCTCTTTCACGCGATCCACTAGAAATTCCGCGACTATGCTTTCTTTTATAGCCTTTTGGGACACGTAGGCGATTTCATACTCGGACAATACCACTTACCAATGATCAACTCTTCTTCACAATGATGGTTTCTAAAAAATGTACTTCAAAGGGTTCAATTTTGCGATGAGAAAGGTGGTGTGATACAACATGTATTACCTTAGTCGACACATAGTCCATGCCAAAGCACAACACATCTTTTCAATACAAGAATACTTAGCTTCATATTCCATGAACTTCTTGCTCAGATAATAGATTACGTGCTCTTTCTTGTTTGAACCATCTTATTGCCCTAGAACACAAACTATAGAATTATCCAACACTACCAAATACAAAATCAAAGGTCTTTTGTAACACCCCAAAATTCTTATTTTTGTTATAGTGAAAATGTGACACAATTGTGTATCGGTATTTATGGTTAAGTGATCTGGGTGAGTCTGGAAGGTCTTGAGTTCAAGCTCTAACTTTGGCAAATTCTAGTATTTTCTGACTTAACCCCTATTTCTGGCTAGTAGGCTTTTAATTAAAATTTTGTAAGTACTTACCAGAATGGGTCTGCTGGTCTGGTGGTCAAGGGGATTGTTGGTTGGCAAAGGGTTAAGAGTTCGAATCCCTGCTTGAGTGTAAGGACAAATATATTTTCTATTTGCTCGTCAGTTGGAGAGTTTGAGTTGTATTGGAAATCTGAGTAGTGGGAGTTTGGTAGAGAGAATTTAGGGGAGTGGATTTTRGGGTTATCARATTTTYTGAGCATTATYRTTTCCTTTTTGTAAAATTTTGATTTTCCCAAAACTCCCCACCTTTCTGATGCCATCTCTTCTCCCTTTCTTCTTCACTTTTTGTTTTTCTGTTGTCAAACCTGAATTTTTTTTCTTTCCATTATTCTTTTTGTTTCCGTTTGTTTTTTTGGCTACCACACCTTCGTTCTGTTGGGTCAATTTTCGTCGCAAGTTCTGGTAAGTAGAGTTTTTGCTCTATTTAACTTATGAGTTTTTTCCAACTTTAATTTGGGGGTTTGTGGCATTTGGCAGCAACATCTCGTGTGGATTAGGGGTCTCATCGTGCTATTGCGTAACCAACTATTTTGAGGTGTTAGGGTAAGCCTTTAATCGCTTAAGGGATGCCTTTATCGTTTCAGATACAATTTTAGTTCGATTGATTAAGTGATAAATTGAGTGAAATTGGTCAATTATAGGTTCTGGAGTGCTTGGTGGTCATTGTAGCATCAATCGATACCAAGTGTGTACTCAAAACACAAAAATAAGGGATTCGGCAAAAAGCTGATATTGCCTGTTGTTTGGACTGTAGTAGTAGGCTAATTTTTAAAAAAATCACTATAAATTGTGAGAATTGAGTTAAAGGGTGAAAAAAATATGGAACAAAAGCTATTTGAGTTTAGTTTCTCAGAAAAGAAATGAAGTAAGCAAAAGAAGTTCATATTATGAGATAATGGAATTTTAGTGAGATAGGGTCAGAATGATTTCGGAATCCCCTATCTTGAATTCTAAAAATTATTAAAAATTGTATAAAAATAATTATGGGTTATATTTTATATTTTTAAAATCTTGAATGAGTCTATTTTCAAGATATATGAACGAGAACATCATCCAAAATTTGTACAAGAAGATAATTAATTTTTAGTGTAGAAAGGTCAAAACAACCAGATAGCAAAGTAGGGGAAACTTTAAAGAATAAACTATACTTACCAGCTAAACCAAAAATTCTAATAACTTTATGTTAAGAACATATATGAGTTTACTTTCAAGGAAAATTTGCAAACCTTAATTTGGAATTTCGTAGCCTAAGATACAAATAATTTAGTAACAGTGACTCAAGTAGACAACTTTGAAGGATTATAAGTAAATAGTGGAAACACATATGAATAATTATCTAGCATGGGTTACACTAAAATGGATCACGAGGCTAAGGTCAATTTGGGCCATGTGGGCCACACGGGGATGGGCCCACACGGGCGAACTTCTTGGGCTCATAGGCCCATTTTCACTCTTTGACTGATAAAGTTACACGGGTCGCCCAAGTCGACTGTGAACCTACTGTAAGGACGGTAAGTTTACCTAGACCCCTAATTGACTGAAATGATAGTATAACTGATATGATTAAGCCTGATTATGTCCCAATGATTTGATACTATATGCTCTATTTACATGCATGATATTATGTTACAGCATGTCAAATTTGTATATTGCATTACATTGAGTTGGGGAATTATAATGTTCGGAGGAAGTGTACTGAAAGGCCTCGAGCCTAAGTTACTGGCAACTCTACTGCGAACTATTGTTTAGTGCCGCATTCGGTACTTTTTGGAGTGTAGGGATGGGTGGGTTGATTATATCCCCACATGGAGCGTAGGGTTGGACGGAGTTGGAGTATAAGGACTGGCTGGGTAGGATTTGAAACTGTATATCTGTTATAGCACTAAATATTGATACTGTAATGGGCCAAGGCCCAAATGCATGACTGCTTCTATATAGTAATGGGCTAAGGCCCTATTTGAAACTGAAATTGTACTGAAATGGGATTAGGCCAAGATTCGATTGCCTTCGGACTGTTTACTTTATATGGGATTACACACTGAGATTTCGTAAACTCACCCTTCTGATTTGACTATTTAGGTAATCCCAAGATATAGGTGGATCGGTGCGACAGAGGACTCAGTGGTGGCCACACGGCCTATTTAGTTCTACTTAGTAATTAATTATAATTATAATTTTATTTTGGGGTATTTTACTATAATAATGGCCTCTTTGGGTTTTTATTTTTAATTTGGGGCTTTTATTGTTTTGATTTACAACTGCTAGTAGTAGGGATAATTGAGTTTTCAAATCGGATCAAACATTTTAAAAAAATTCGCGCAAACATGCAAACTATTTTGAAAAGCTTTCGCAATAAGTGACGTTTTGAAAATTAATAACGTTTTGAAAGAGAATAACTTTTGACTACGAATCATGTTGAAAATGATTGACGCATCTTGGAATTAAGCATAAGAGGGTGTAAAAAGGTGGTAAAGATAAGAGGTTTTCGACAACAACTCATTTTTCGAAAAACACTACCATGTGACACCGCCAGATTCGGCCATAATGTCCAAGCTAGGTTGGGGGTGTTACATCTTCCTGGCACCGGAGGAATCAAAATTGGTGGCTTAGCCAAATAATCTTTTACTTTCTCAAAAGCTTTTTGACAATCTTTAGTCCATTCACCATTGTTATCCTTATGTAAAAGCTTGAAGATGGGATCACATTTATCTGTCAACTGTGAGATGAAACGAGACACGTAAGTTAATCGTCCCAAAAAACCTCTTACCTCCTTTTGAGTTTTAGGGGGTGTTAAATCTTGAATTGCTCAAACCTTATTCGGATCTATTTCAATTCCCCGTTCACTCACTACGAAACCCAATAGGTTTTCTGACTTTACCCCGAAAGTACATTTTGTTGGATTCAATCTCAATTTGTATTTCCTCAATCTTTCAAACAATTTGTGGAGGATGACTTTCCTCCCTAGCGGACTTTCCTATCATATCGTTGACATAAACTTCAATCTCTTCATGCATTATGTCATGAAATAGTGTCACCATTGCTCGTTGATACGTGGCCCTAGCATTTTTTAGACCAAATGGCATGACCTTGTACCAAAAAGTTCCCCAAGTTGTGATGAATGTGGTCTTTTCCATATCCTCCCTTGCCATTTTGATTTGATTATTCCCCGAGAATCCATCCATGAAAGAGAAAACACAATGTTTAGTAGTGTTACCCACCAGTGTGTTTATATAAGGTAACGAAAAATTATCATTAGGGCTGGCTCAGTTCAAATCTCTATAATCGACACACATTCTAACATTCACATCCATTTTAGGCACTGGTACAATATTTGCCACCCACTCTGGGTATTTAGCTACTTCAAGAAATCTCGCATCAAATTGTTTCTTAACCTCTTCTTTAATCTTTAACAGCATATCAGGTTTCATCCTTCTCAACTTCTAGTATATGGGCTTGCAATATGATTTCTAAGGTAGCCTATGTTCAACGATATTGGTGTCCAAACCCGGCATATCTTGGTATGAACATGCAAACACATCTGAGAACTTAATGAATTGATCCTACAACAATTAACTTTGCTCTGGCATGAGAGTGGTTCTAATCCTAATTTCCTTTCTTATCTTATTATCACCCAGATTGATTAAATATGTTCCCTCCAAATGGGGTTCTATAAGCTTCTTTTCTTGTTCAAGTAGCCTCAAAAACTCATCTGGTACAACTTCCTCTTCTTTCATCTCATGATCGTTATAGTGAATATAATTATGAGAATTTGATTCGAAGATGTCATTTGGATCATTTATCAATTCATGAGGTATATCCTTGAAATAATTATGAGTATTTATATTGGTATATTAATGAAAATGATTTAATGAATAAAAGTGACTAGGGACATGATCCAAATCTGATTTCATTAAAGAGAAAATAGTTTTACATGGATTTTTGAAGGAAATCAAATTAACTGAATGATATTAAACTTTGATATTAAAAAATCTTACAAATAATTACATCTCGGAGGACTCAAGGATAGTAGGTAACGGTATGAGCTGTCAGTTGTCAAAGGCGAAAGGGTCCTAACGAACCCAGTCTCTTGACATTAGCACCCTATCACTAATCATGTTTAGATCCACTACATCTCTATTACTCATCAACTTGACTGGGGTCCTTTCCAGGTGCTCAAATCCCACTAAGTAAAAGGTCTCAAATAATGAAGGACAAATCAAAGGAGGTTCCAACCATGCGAACAATCTCTTTGCTCTCCGCTATTTATACATCCTCTCGACATACTCCCTTGTAGGCTTTTATCCCAACCCTCTCTATCATTCTAAGTGGGAAGAAAAATAGGTTTGCCAAACCTAAGTGGATTTGCCAACCCTTCCCTACTGTCTGGGCAAATAACATGTTCGTTGTTCTTGGCACATGAGGCTTATGGGCTCACATTCCCTCTGCCACGTAAGATGTAGTGGCCACCCCAAAAGTCTGGAAACAACTCTCTATTACATCATCATCCACTTTTATGAAAGGATAATTTGGCACACTAGCTACCAACAGGTCCTCTTTGTCTCACACGATGCACAAATTCTGATTGACTACAAATTTCAATCTTTGGTGCAAAGACAATGGTCCGACCTTAGTCGAATGAATCAAGGGGAATCCCAATAGCATACTATAAGAAGGCGTTATATCAATCACCTAAAAGTGAATAAGGAAATTAATAGCTCCTACCAATAAGGGAATCTCTATTTCGCCAATCACATCAAAAGCTCGCACCAGTAAAGGGCTCGATACCGTGTACGAGGTGTGCACGGGCAGCTTGGACTATGTTGACAAAGGCAGGACGTTGATCGATGACCCATTGTCCATCAGGACTCTAGCCACGGAATAAGCTTTACACTTTATTAATATGTGTAGTGCCTTGGTACTTCCTTTTCCATCTGGGGGTATTTCATCATCATTGAAAGATATGTAACTTAGGGCCAAAATGCTCCCTAATAAGTGACTAGCATCATCTACTGACACTTTGTGAGCGACATAAGCTTGTTTTAAAACTTTTACAAGAGCCTCCTTATGTGGCTTCAAGTTTAAAAGTAGTGATAGCAAATAAATTCTTGCTGGTGTTTTGTCCAACTACTCAACCACGCTATACTTGTTGTCCTTTATCAGACGCAAAAATTTGTTAACTTCATCATTCTCAACCTTTCCATTTTGGTCCTCTCTTATTTCCTTATCCGCTTATTTATCTTTGATTTTCTGAAATCACTTACTTACCATGAGGTTCTTTCCCCAATTTGTTTGGCTTGTAACAATGCCCGCTTCAATTTATGCCATTAAGTCTAGAGATGTTAGAGGCATCAGATCCAACCACCTCATAATCATATCTCCAAGGAACTCATTGGTCATTTCCATACTTAAAAGGGTCAGGAACGTTGATGACCAACACATCATCATGTACGACATTTGAGGTAGGCTCTTTTCCAATAGGGGTTTTCTTTCCATATACGATGGTGACAGGTTTCACATTTAACGTGTTTATGTCATTGGTCTTAACACCCTCTTGTATCTCTAGCTAGAAAGAATCTAAGAGACACTATATATGTTCCCTAAACATTAGGCAAACTTGGATAGAGTGTCCTTGAGCTCCTTGGTGGAATTTGCAGATATGATCCATATCAATTCCCATTACAGATCTGAGTGGCTCGGTGTGAATTAGATTTGACTTTCTCAAGATGTCGAAAAGTCGTTTGAGTGGGGTTATGATTTTTTCTACTTTAATCCTTTGAAGCCTCTTTTCTTCAGTTATAGCATTCACTGTTCGATTGTGGTTTGGTAACAGATTCATGTTAACATCTGGGGTATTCTCTTGCTGAAAATTTATCTTTCCCGCCCTTATAAGATCTTGCACCTTATATTTTAATGCTAAGCAATTTTCTATGGTATAATCAAGATTGCCAGAGTAGAGGAATCCTATATGATATTTAAAATTAGTTTCAAAACCTAAAAATATATCTTACATATTATTTATAATTTTCTAGGGTAAATGGTAGACTAGATCTTAAAGACTAACCTAAATTCAAATGTAAAAATCTTATGGTTTCATTAAAATGTAACACCTACTTAACTAACTTCATGTCAACAATTATAGATTGGAAAAATGACCAGAATTTCCCCCTTTTAAAATGAATAGTAATAAAATAAGAAAATTAATTAAATTGGCTAAAGTTAATGAAAAGTTAAAACTCTTCCAAAAATGGCAATAATAAAAAGAAAACTTAAATAGATGAAATAAATAAGACATTGACATGATGATGATAATAATAACAATAATACACCTGATTCATAATACAATAAAAGAATCAAAGAAATATAAATAAATAATATTAAAATGTGTATAAGGGGAATGTGTAAAAAAACATAAATATAAATAGACCTGAAAATAAATCAAAGTTTTCTTTAAAAAATCACTACTTCTCTTAAAAATCAAAGTTTTATTTCGAAATAGTTGAAAAAGATCAAAACTTTATTTTAAAAAATTTAAACTTTTCCTTGAAAATGACTAAAAAATATTTTTTTTATTTTAAAAATCTAAACTTTCTCGTT
>JABFAF010279725.1:3539-22315 GCA_013677275.1 Gossypium schwendimanii | reverse complement strand
AACTTTGCTTGTGAGGTCTAGCAGCCGTCAAGCAAAGAATTCTCCAAAAACAGTTTTGGAGATTTCTTCCGTTCATTGTCAAACTAGGTGGATTACGTAGAGGATAGAATCATAAAAGGTTGCAGCTTGGTTTGATAGTAGATCAGAATTCTCGTTGTCGAGGCGTCGCTGTCTACTCAGATTGAAGTATCGGTAATTTTGAAACTATTATTTCACCCCGATTCATTCCTCGTACATGGATCCATGGGTTGGATAGCCGAAACAATTTTTTATTAATTTTTGCTATGCCATGGGGGTACCGGCATTCCAAAAATGGTATCAGAGCCACTTGTGTGATACGGACTCGGGTTTAAATACTTGGGTGATGCAATTGCCTGAGATGCATGCTTTAATTTTATTACATTTTCGACTGTTTAAATCGTCTAAGCATAACCTGATAATTGTTCCTTTCGATAATTGATTAAATGTTAATCATGGGTTGTGGACTATTCGGTTTTATGTCATTACTGTTAATTGTTAACAAATCTGTAATGATGCGACGATGGTATTTACAATTGCCAGTAAGAGTTAATTGGTTAACGGAACAAAGGTTGTTCCGGTATAAAACCTCAAGGATTAAAATCCTGAAAAACACGATTTTGTTGATAAAGTTTATCAAATCGTGAGGTTTCATTTGACTGGGGTATGCGGTTCGTACCTCGCTCTGCCCCCGCACCCTTGGCTCTTACCGTGGAATTCCCTCTCATATTTTGGGAATAGGAATCTAAGGATGGCTCCATTGTTATCACATCGGAGTTCTATAGCACCGTAGATGTAGAACATGGGCACATACGTTTAGTTAAGGGAACCAAAGTGTGAATAGGGGCATATACGTGCAAACAGGGACACCGAAGTGTATACAGGGGCATCAAAGTGCTAATAGGGGCACTTCTTCATTTCCGTGTACGATAGAACTCGTTACATTCACAGATAATTTATTTCAACTCCAAGAATTAGTACTATCAATCTTTTCTTAATTTCATATATATGTGTGTGATACTTGCAATTCTCATTATTATGTAAATAACAAAAGATAGTTCACATATATATATAATTCCATAAACTAGAAAACAACATTAGAAGACTCAAGTGAATTATATTTAATAATTGAATTTCCATGAAGTTACTTTAATTAAAGTAACATTTAAATAGACAATCTATAATACAAAATCACTAAATACATTAGTATTAGCTCTCATATCATTTATTTTGATTAATTCCCCTATTTGAACCATAATAATAATTTATTACATCTTTATCAATTAATTTTTTTAACATAAAATAAATAACTATTTACCTTCATCCAAAATGGAAAAGATAATAATTTTCATCCTTAAATGAACTTACCAGGGCTAAACTGCAAAAACAATAAAAGTTAAGGAACTATTCCGCTATTCCCTCTTTTCCTCGATTATCAACTTGCTCTTGATCTATAATACGGTTTATTCCAATTATTAACCTTTAATTTATAAACTATTCAATTCAATACATATATTCACTTATTTACACTGTTGGACATTTGCCCATATATTTACATTTTATACAATCTAATCCTATTACTAAAGAAGTGAATTCCCACAACTAATACATAAACCCAAAATTGCCGAATATTTAACCTTACATATACAATTCTAAAATTCTAAAATTTCTCATGAAATCCATCTTATTTACAATTTTAATATAATAAATCCGCAAATTTCAAAATGTATAAAAATTTACTTAAGAAAATAACTCAAAATCCACATCAAACACCCAACAATTAATCTTTCAAGGAAAAAGCTTTCTAAAACATTAATAATAAATTTTCTAACACTTGACAGTTTCTAAAATTAATCCCTAATTTAACTAGATATCAAGCAAACAATCACAAAAATGTAAAATTCATGAAAAATTAATCAAGAAACCACTTACATGTTCTAACTTTTGTTTTTCCACATATAAAGGTCCTCTAATGGAGTTTTTAGGTTTTCATTTTGGTAGGTGAACTCAAATGAAGACGTGAAATCACTATCTATTATTTTATTAATATTATAACTTTTATTTAATTAAATAAAATATAATAAAACACCAAATTTTCAATCCATTCCAGGATTTGACCATCCACCTTGTTTAACTAAGGTTTATTTGCAACATAAATACTTCAATCTTAACTAATTAGACCATTGAACTAAGAAAATTACTAGCAAGCAACTTTTACAAAGTTTATAGTTTAATCCTTTTTCTTTAATTAACCAATGAAACATTAAATTTTCTTAACCAATTTTTTAATATAACCCTAATAACAGTCCGTAAATATTTAATAAAATATTTATCAGCTCAGTTTATAGAAACGAGGTCTTAATACCTCATTTTTTAAAACCACTTGCCTTCAAAATTTAACCACTTGAACTTGACTATATGATTAATTAGCAAAATTTATTAAATCAAAACTTAAATAATAATAAATTTAACTGATAAATATTAATTCATAATATTCACAAACTCACTCGTCAAATTTGTGGTCTCGAAGCCACTATTTTCGACACCACTAAAGAACGAAACAGTGCTCATGTACAAGTATGTTTTGTCCTAACAATTTAGATAACACTCTTCCTTATTCTATCATGTATTTGCTATAGGAGTTTGAGGATGTGTTCCTAGGGGACATCTCAAGTGGGTTGCCACCCATTAGGGGCATCGAGCATCAAATAGACTTTACTCCCGAAGCCACAATCCCTAATTAGCCAGCTTTTGAAGCAACCTTGATGAAGCCAAGGAGCTACAAAGACAAGTTACCGAGTTAATGGGAAAGGGGTATGTTAGAGAAAGCCTAAGCCCGTGCGTCGTGTTTGTGCTGTTGGTACCGAAGAAAGATGGCTCTTGGCGTATGCACATCTGCTGTCGTGCAGTTAATAAGATTACCATCAAGTATTGACACCCGATCTCGCTCTTAGATGACATGTTAGACGAGCTAAGTGGAGCTCGCATTTTCTCAAAAATAGATCTAAAGAGTGGCTACCATCATATAAGGGTGAGAGAAGGAGACGAATGGAAAACCACATTTAAAACCAAGCACAGTTTGTATGAGTGGTTGGTTATGCCCTTTGTTCTAACTAACGCAGTAAGCACCTTTATGCGGTTAATGAATCATGATCTTTGGTCCTTTATTGGTAAATTTTTTGTAGTGTATTTTTATGATATATTTATTTATAGTAAATCTTTGGAAAATCATATTCATCATTTGAAATTCATGTTGGAAGTATTAAGGAAGGAAATTTATTTATAAATCTTAAAAAATGTTCCTTTTATACTAACAAAATTGATTTTCTAGGTTTAATGGTTAGCTCAAAAGGCCTTGAAGTTAGTCAAGAGAAGGTAAAAGCAATTCAAGAGTGGCCACGACCTACTAGCATAAGCCAAGTAAGAAGTTTTCATGGTCTTGCTAGTTTTTACCGAAGGTTTGTCCCTTATTTTAGCATCATAACTGCTCCTTTAACTGGAATTATCAAGAAAAGTTCAAACTTTGATTGGGGTGAGGAACAAGAGAAGTCTTTTACTTTGATTAAAGATTGCTTGACAAAAGCAACATTGTTTTCTTTACCTGATTTTTTAAAAACTTTTGAGATTGAATGTGATGCTTCACGAATAAGGATTGGAGCTATTCTAACAAAAACTGGGCACCCCATAGCCTACTTTAGTGAGAAATTAAATGGTGTTGCCCCTAATTACCCAACATACAATAAGGAGATGTATGCATTAATCCGAGCGTTGGAAACTTGGCAACACTACCTATGACCCAAGGAGTTTGTCATTCACACTGACCATAAGGCATTAAAATATCTCAATGGGCAAAACAAGTTAAATAAGAGACATGCCAAATGGGTGGAATTCCTTGAATTGTTTCCTTACGAGATTAAATACAAGAAAGGTAAATATAATTTCATTATGGACGTATTATAAAAAAGGTACGCACTTCTTAATAATTAAGACTCTAAATTGCTTGGCTTTATCTTAAGGAACTTTATGAAACTAATGCTGATTTTGGTGAAATCTACAAAGCTTGTGAAAATGAGGCATTCAAAAGGTACTATAAGCATGACTGATACCTCTTTAAAGAAGGTAAATTGTTTATGCCTCAAGGTTCCATTCGAGATGTGCTAATTAAAGAGGCGCATGGTGGAGGTCTCATAGGTTGTCATCCATAGGGTTCTCCAAAACCCTAATTTTTTCACCATTTTTACCCTTCCTCTATACTTGCTGCCCAAGTCACCTTTCGTAGCTAAATTTTTGCTACAAGTTTGCCTTAATTCATCATTACATAAACCCTTCTCCACCACCATATTTCTCACAACCCTTCAAGCAATTAGCTTGAACCCTAGCTACTTTTTTCCCTCTTAGATGTTAGCCTAAATCCTAAAAATCTCCCCAAATTTCCTTTCTTTGTTGCAAAAACCCTAGCTTATTACTGTTGTGAGCCTTTTGCCAGAACAACCCTATTACCGTCGCATCCTACCACTACCGCAAACACCTTATTTCATCCATTGCCTAAATTTTTCCTATTTTTTAGGAAAAATCACCATGTCTCGCAAATGAACTAGATCTTCCAAGCCCTCTTTCAAAAATCCCATTGTGATTCAAGATGAAGAAGTGAAAGAAAGGTTTGATTCCATCTTCAAAAATTAACCTACGATGCCAAAAAAAGGTTTCAACTTGGAGAGCAATGATAAGATGGTTGTGCCTTGGCCAATTTGAAACCGTTGCCCTCAATTGGAATTATTTTTGTGATGCACGATCATTACCCGATGAGGAGTTAGTTTAAGAGTTTTACGCTAGTTTGACTAAGCCAGATGCTATTGAAGTTGTTGTCCGCAAGAAAAAGGTATCCCTAACTTGTAAATCCATTAATGATTTGTTTAACCTACCTGATGTTGAAGAAGATGAGTACTTTGCCATGATGACAAATATAAATTGGGATTTACTTCAACAAGTGTTTAATATTGTGACAAATTCCGGATCCCAATGGATTATAATAAAGTATGGTAGTCATTCTTGCCAAAGGGAATATCTAAAACTATTGGCTAAGGTATGGTTCTAATTTTTTCGATATAGTTTCATGTCTATCTCACACAATTCCACCATCTCGATGGAGCGAATACTTTTTTTGTATGCAATTATGACAGAAAAGTCTATCAATGTTGAGAAGATTATTCATAAGGAGATTCATGATTATGCTAGAAAGAAGACTGGAAGTGTTTATTTCCCATCATTGATAACTTCACTTTGCTTAAGGGCCCAAGCTAAAACAAAAGCAAAATTGAAGAGCCCATCTGTTCAAGGTTGCAACACAGCCCATGATATTGAAAGGTTAGTGGAGAATGCCCATGAGTTAAACCCAACTGAACCAAGTGAACCAACAGAACCAGAAACTGATGAGTCATCGAACAAGTCCAAAATAGAGGCTAACTCGATTACTCAAATAAAAGAAGTAGAATATGGGGAAGAACTAAGTAATCTAGAACTGATAAAGGAATCGAAAGTCTCTGAACCAATAGAGGAATTGAATGCTGATGAGCCAGTTGGACCAAGTATTGATCCTGAATTGACTATTCCTATGCCCACTTCTTCAAACACTGGAAAGAAATCGAAATTGTAAATTATGATGGATATGATGAAATTTATGCATAACCAACAACAGGCTTATTGGAAATATGCAAAAGTTAGAGATGATTCTGTAAGAAATACTTTTAAAATTCTCTAACAATTTTGTTATTGAGTTCCCAGATTATATCTTCGAGTCATGGAAGGAATATGGGAATGCAAGCGAAAATGAAACATCAAAAGAGGAAGACGAGGAGGATAACTCAAATAAATAAAGTGATGTGCTAATGGGAATGAACATGTATAGGATTGGATTGTTAAGAAATACTTGGTACTTAAGTAGTCCTTATGACTCACCTCTCTTTTCTTACAACCCTACCTGGTGTTCAATTTTCATTCATTACTTTGTTTTCACAATGAGGACATTGCTTCTTTTTAAAGGGGGTAAGACATTTCACATGAATTTTTAATAAGGTATTTTGCAGGAATTTTAAAGTATGATTTCAATCTTTTTACTTAAGTATGCTGAAATGAATGAATGTTCAGAAAGAATTTTTGTTCATAAGTTTGTTCAAATGCAAGCATGATTTCTAATTTTATCTAAGTTATTTGTATGTTGTCTTGAATGATGGAATGCTTGTATTATCTTTAGCCTTATGTAGTATTTGCCATGAAAATTTGATTTCCTTATAAATAGACATGTATAAAGGTTTAAGTCTTTAGAATTAACTTAGTAACTTTCTTGAGGTGAAATCCTAGGAGGTATAAGAATCTACAATGATATAGGCATATTTTTTTGGATCATTTGAGCCTTGCAAGCTGACTTTATTAAATTAACCCTTGAAAATTTTTGAGCTTAATGGCCTGTTTATTACAAAGTACGTACATTATAAGCCACATTATCAACTTTTTTATTTTATCCTTTTCTTTTGCACCTACATTAACTGAATTTGTCTCGGTGATCAAAGTTTGAGGAAAGATATGAAAAGATGTACATGCTCTTCACATGATTCAAAAAAAATAACAAATGTAAGTCTGTTCAAAAGAAAGAAAAGAAAAGAAAAGATTGCTCAAATTCTCAAAAATAAATAGCAAAGTTTGCTCAAAGTCTAAATAGTAAAGGTTGAGAATGAGCTCGAAATAAGTTTAGGGGTGTTCCAAAGACCCAATTTTATGAAGGTTGTGACATAGAAAGATCCAAGACAAGTTAGGATTAAGATGATTGAACCTCAAAATTCACTTCTCTTTATCCCTAGCTTTAGCCTAGCCCTATTACAACCTAATAAAAGACCTATTGATTGGATGATTATGCCGACTACATTAGTGGAAAGGAATTACTAAGCTCAACTTATGAAGACCACTAATTAAACATTGGGATTGTGATTTTTAGTTGATAAAGAAAGCATACTGATTGGTGAATGTTATGTATGACTTTGAAAATGCATGCAAACTATGAATCATGTTGACATTATGACGTGCTTAGTATAACATCTGGAAATAATATTTGCATTCAAGCTACTTATTAATAAAAAGTATTTTTGATAATGATTTTGTTGATACATGATTATGTGAGAAAATTGATGTTTTTTATCATTTTGCAAAATTTCCTTAGCAAAAGTTGTGTTATGTATGAACATTACTCGGGACAAGCAATGGTTTAAATTTGGGGGTCTATAAACTTGAAATTATATAGGGTTTTTCAATATATTTTTACCATCTTATTACTTAATAAATATGTTTATCTTGAATAATTATTATTAAAATAAGTGAATTTTACTTAATTAGTAATATTGAGAATGAATTTATAAAGTATGTGAAATTGTGTTTAATTACATTATTTTTGTACATATTTTATATTATTTAATGTTAATTTATTAATATGTGATTTTTTTACTATGTAGGAGGAACATTGAAGATGTGATTAATGTGAATGAAACATGGACATACAGAAATTAATTGATGTGGATGGCAAGACCATGCAATTTGGGTCATGAGGTTGATAGTTTGACCCAATAAAAGAGGTGCCAAAAGAAGGACATGTCTCATACATTATTGGATTGAGAAATCATCCAACAAGGAGGATCTAAAGCCCAGTTTTGGCACAAGTAGGTGGTAGCCCAAAAGCAAGCATTGGGGCATTTAATTGAAGATCCTTACAGTTGGAAAATAATCAAAAATTAGCCCAACTACTTTGTTGTAGAAACTGTCCCCCCTATGGCTATTAATAGCCTTGGTTTGAATTCAAAATAAGGAGACTTAGTCATCTCCTTTTCCTTGAAATATGGTTGGCCATGTGTGGTAGAAAAATAAGGAATTCAAATTCTATTTTTAGCTAACTCTACCCCTTACCTTCTCCTATAAATACCATGTACCTATCACTTCTCAAGTCATCCCTCATTCATAACACATCCCTCATAACTCATTTCTGTTCTCTCATTTTCTCTACATTTCACTACCCTTTTCCTTCCCTTGCATAGACGTCCATCTCCTTCCCATCCTTTAGCCACAAAAGTTGTGTCAAATGCATTATTTGGTTGGCCACCTTAGGAACTCCTTAGCAAAAGAAGCATCAAGTAGAACGGAGGAGCGCATCAGTCAGAATAGATTCGAAAGGCTGCTGAACTGAAAGAGTTTAGTCTTTCCTCTTGTTATCTATTTTAATTATGTTTGCTTTGAGTTTATTGTTTTTGACATCAACGATGATATTTTAAATCGTATTTTCTAGGATGGTTATGTTAATTCAATAAGATCTATTTTATTCATTTTTAGGCCTCAGTTGATTTTTAAATTAATATCATAATGCATTTAATACATATGTGATTGGGTGCACTCAGGTTAGTTGAGCGATCCTAACTAGTCAGTGGCTAGTAGACATATAATTAAAAAGTGCAATGCTCAATTTAGATCCTTAAACCCAACTAAATTGAGGTTCGTAATATCGTTAATTAGCTCTATTGCCTTACATTGTTTTTAGGTTTATGTAGTTAAACTGTTGCAAACGTAAATGTCCCTATGACCTTACATAAATGCTAAGAAACCTTTAGTTAATATGATTAATTAAATGCATATTTAACTAAGTAAAAGACTCCAAAAGGACTTAATTTGGTTTCCAAACTCATGAAAGATCGAGTTGCCGTGGAAGTATTTTCGAACATTGTTAAGCATGATAAAGTAAATTGAATTGATTATTCTAGCTCATTTATTGTTGATTGTTTTTGTTGCTAAAGCCATTTATTCATACATTTAGTTCAATTACATCTATATTAGAATTACATATAGATCAATCTTTGCATCTAATTAATTTTACTTAGTTTAATCATCACCATCCAAATTATTGACTTTTTATAATAAATTGTTGATTATAATTTTACAATTAATCGGTTAAGCTTATAAAGTCCCTATGGAGACGATAACTCATGTTTACTTATTTATTACTTGAACGACTGTGTACACGTGCACAAATCCAGTTACAACTGTTAGCTATTGTATTTGCCTTGGAATTCAGAACTTACTTGTGGGCACTAGAAGTCACGGTGTATACGAACCACTTTACTATTAAGTACTTGGTGACCAAGAAAGATGCTAAATCTAGATTAATTCGATGGATATTGCTGTTGCAGGAATTTGATCTTAATATTAGAGATAGGAAGGGCACAAAAATCAAGTGGCTGATCATTTATCACACCTAGAAGTAGGGAATGAATATGGTAATATTCAGATGATTAAAGATGAATTCCCTGATGAGCAGTTGTTGGTTGCCATGGCATTACCTTGGTCTGCTGATATTGTTAATTTTTTGGTCAGTGTAGATTGCTACCACCCGAGCTCTCTAGTAAAGGAAAAAGGAAATTCCTCCACAATGTTAAGTAGTACTACTAGGATGAGCCATTCTTATTCAAGCAATGTGCAAACCAAATCATTCGAAGATGTATTTCGGATGATAAAATCCAGAGTATTATGTATCACTGTCATTCATCACCATATGGAGGCCACTTTGGGGGTGTGTGAACTGTTGCAGAAGTTCTCCAATCTGGTTTTTATTGGCCGATAATTTTAAAGACGCTCATGAATTTTATAAGGCCGATGATTACTGTCAGAGAATTGAAAATCTATCCAGAAGATGTGAAATACCCTTACAAAATATTTTAGAAGTAGAACTATTTAATGTCTAGGGAATTGATTTTATGGGGCCATTTCCACCTTCTTGGGGTAATATTTATATACCGGTTGCTGTTGATTATGTCTCTGAGTGGGTTGAAGTTACTACTCTACCAACAAATTATGCTAAATTGGTACTGAAATTTCTTCATAAAAATATTTTTACGCGGATGAAGCTTTGTAGGCATATCGAACAACTTGCAAGACACCATTGGGTATGTTACCTTTCCAACTTGTTTATGGTAAACCATGCCACTTGCCTGTTGATCCTGAGCACAAGGCATTCTGGGCCATCAAGAAATTGAATATGGATTTCAAATCTATTGGAAATAATCACTTACTGGAGCTAAATCAGATGGATGAATTTCAAACTCAAGCCTATGAAAATGCCAAACTGTACAAATAAAAGACCAAACGATGGCATGATAACAAAATTTTGCCACGGCAATTTGTTCCTGGACAACAAGTCTTGCGTTTTAATTTCAAGCTTAAATTGTTTCTTGGCAAATTAAAGTCTCGGTGGTCAAATCCATTCTAAGTTGTTCAGGTATATCCTCATGGATCAATAGACGTCAAAGATGAAAGAAATGGGTCTACTTTCAGAGTAAATGGCCGACGGTTAAAGAATTACTTTGGAGCTCCTATACTTCGTGATAAAACTTCCATCATTTTTGCAAACTGATTAATATTTCTCTCCTACACTATTTATTCAATTATTTTATTTTTAATCTCTTTGTTTTAGTTGATTCAATAAATTTAGTTAACTTTTATTTTCTTTTTGTTGCAGGTACATTGTGTCCCAGTTTTGTAGGCTTCAAGCCACTCATGCTCTTAGCCACTTTTTTTTTAATAAATTTACTTAGTATTTCATTTTTTTTCCCTCTTAAATATTTACTGGTACGTATGTCTGACCATGATTAAGGCCCAACCATATCACCAACGTCATAGATTTTCTCCCTTCAAGTTTTTACCCTAGTCAATTTAGTTTCCTCTTCACTGTTACCTTCACTTTATTTCTCTATTATTTTGCTCTCTATTTTCATCCCAAACTTTTAAAGGCATCACCCTTTTCACTCTTACAGTTACCATCTTCTTTGCATTGGCTCGTTAAGCACCATCTACTTCTACTGCTGCACAGCTGTGTAAATTCTTCAATAAGACAGCGGAAACCAAATACCACCAAAAAATCTTTGAATGCCCTATGTGCATGGAAAAAGGATTCCTTTTTCAAGATGCCCCTTTTATGGGCTATACTGAAGCCATTTCCTCAGTCATGGAGCAACATGGATGGCTTACTTTCTGTCTCCATCCTAACAATGTTTTTCCTAAAGTAGTAAAGGAGTTTCACGCTTACCTTACTTCCCCTAAAAATGCTTTTATATATGTGAGGGGTGCTTCAGTACTATTTGATGCCGACTTGATAAATGCATAATACGGGTTGTTTGATGGTTCTGATGAACACGCTGATTTTGTCAAGACAATGACAGCAGAAAGATTAAACCACATGCTTACTGATGTCTGTGTTGAGGGCACAAAATAGACAGTCTCAAGGACTGATTATTACACCATTGACAGGGAAACTTTGAAGCCCCACTGTAGGTTTTGGCATCATTTTCTCAAAAACCATCTCATTCCATCCACCCACAATTATACAATCTCAAAGGCCCATCTGCTACTACTCTATTTGATTATGGTGGCATGAAGGATAAATGTTGGGAACATTATCTTTTGAGAGGTCCACTGCTATGCTCAGAAAAATACCAGTACTCTAAATTTTTTTTATCACTTATCATTGCGCTTTATCCGAAGGTCAGCATTTCTCTTCAAGCCAATAAAGACCGAATCCTTAACAAAGGTGCTATCACTAAGCATATTGCTTTCAAATTTTCTAGCAAGGAACTGCCATGGCATTTAGATCCTTCCCCGACATCTTCTCCACCTAAGCCCAATGATGCAGCTCCATCAACCTCTAAGAATGCATTTGAGCAGAAGGTGATCGAGACTCTAGAGGTTTTGCGGCAACAATTTCAGAAACTAGAGAAACACCAATAAAGGTTGGTCACTGATTTTGGTCGTGCTCAAGAGGAAATGGCTATCTCTTGGGGGTATATTCAATAAAGAGATAAGGCCCTAAAGAAATCTCTTCAGAAGAACTTTACAAGACCCATGCCTTTATTCCTTGATTTTCCTAAGGAGTTATTGTTGGAGCCTAAGAAGGATGATGATGAAGGTGAATAACCTACTACAGAGAAGCCGACCATCGAACAAGAAGGAGAAGCAGAGAAAACAAAATATTTCTATGCTTAATCTGAGAAGGAAGATAATGATATGACTTATGCTACTGCACTTGCAGACGCTACCACTACCACCAGACCAAGATCGAAAGCTCCTATGACCTCACAAGAACGTGTAATCCATCAACTGATTGATGAACTCATGAAATCAGATTCTAATGATGAAGAACAGGTGTCTATTAATCAACTTAAAAGGAAGAGTTATAAGACAACTGCTGGAAAACAAGTCCAAGCTGATAGTGGTGAAATAGAGAGGTAACAGTGTTACAAACATGCAGCCAAATAGTCCACCAAACCTAATTAAGAGTAAAAACTATTTTTTCCAAGCTTTTATTTCTAATTCCTGCATTCATTTTTGTTTGCCATTGCATATCCCGTAGGTTTGTGGGTGTGTTGTGCATATAGGTTGCATTTTATATGTATGTTAATATTTGTTGTCTTCTCATTCATTTTTTGCCATAACATACAATTGCCAATTAATTGCCAAACTTTGTTAAGTATATTTTGTCTATGATATTTAATGAGGATAATAACTCTTCGATAAAGTTAGAAATTTGTGATAGCTAATTAGGACTATTTAGCTTAGGATAGTTGTTTGAAAATTGATCCTTAAAAGTAGAATGCCCTAATTATAATTGCAATTAGTCTATAGTAGGTTTCTTTTAATACACCTAGGGATTCTTGATCCTAAGATCAATAAACTAACAATGTGTAATAACAAATACCATGACAAAGCTGAGGGTAAATTAAAAGAAAATTAAAAAGATGCTATAAAGTACTCCAATGTTTGAAATTGTTGAGTAGCTCACTAATATTTTGTTTGCTCCATTGTATTATTGATCAGAAAAGCAAGATCAAACAAGAGTGAGTAAAAAAAGGAAAAAAAATAGAGAAAATATTTCAAGGGCACTTCAATATAGTAGTAGGTTGAGTAGCTAAGGGGGTAGTTGTTTGCTCCATCTATCTTTTTAGCCAAAAGCCTTAGCTTCATGAGTGACTTACATTCAAATTGAGGTGTGATGTAATACTTGGCAATCTAGTGTATGCTCCATTGAGATTGTCACGTAAAGAAATCATGTGACAAGATGAATTCCCTAGAAAAAAAAATATAATTAAAGTATACAATAACAGAATAATTATAAGAAGAGACATTGAGTTTCAGTGGAAAGATAAACTAAGTACATTAGGAGGTGCTTGTTATAGTCAAAATTGCATGAATATTTAGGAAACTTTATTTTTAGGTAACATTTTCTACACTTCGTATGCTAAACAAACCTATAAACTTTGAACCAATTTTCTAAGATAGAAGACTGCTGAAAATGGAGGTATAAAATATACTTCAGATAGTTTAGCAATATGTAATAGACTGTTTTTAGTGAATTCAAAACAGTGGTTTCGGGACCACAAATTTGATCAGTAAAATTTTATTTTATTATTATTTTAATATGTATGGGATGTTAGTAAGGTCGTATTAAAATTTTATTAAGAAATTTTGGTGTTTGCAAGATTAATTAAGTGAAAATGACTATATCGTAAAAAGTGTAAAAGTAGAGTTCCATTAGTTAAAAGGGTCAAATGGCTATAGAACTTTAAAATGAGTGGATTTAGATGGTAACTAGACCACTTCTATAATTAGTGGATATTCATGGTAAGGTATTATTGAAATTTTGAATGTTTTTAAAGGACAAAATGGTAAATCTGTAATTAAAGGTTAAATTAAATAAAACAAATAGTATTCATCTTCTTCAATATTTGTTCCACCAAAATTGAAGGAGGAAGAAACCATTTTTAGGGTTCTAAAGTTCGGCAAGCTTGGCTGTGTGCATGTAATTGTTTTCGAGCCATATTTTTAATGATTTATGTTTTTGAGGTCGTTTTAGCTTAATCTAGCTAGTCTGGGGATCAATTTGTAAAATTGTTAAAGATTGAGGGTTATGCCATGAATATTCCTGCATAATTCTTGATCTTAAATTGTAGATTATGGATCATTGTTGATAACTAAACAAGTTTTGTAAAGTGATTTTTTATAAAAATTGCATTTAGGGACTTGTTTGTAAAAATAGTAAAAGTTCATGTTAAATTTATGAAATGATGATTTGTATTGGTTGGTTTAAGTCCCTAGAGAAATTGGTTAGCTTGAAAGGAGGATTAAAATGCTTAGACTTCAATTTATGAGCTTAAAGACTAAATTGTGAAAAGTTAAAATGTTAGGGGCAAAATAGTAATTTTGCATAAATACGAAATGTAGACTAAATTGAATACTAGGGATTTAAATGGATTGAATTTGTCTATTTAGATTAAGATATACCACGTACGGATTTAGATCGAGGAAAAGCTAAAGTCTTAGATTAGTTTGATATCGTTTCTACGCCCTAACTGTCGAGGTAAGTTCGTATGTACGGATTACTATATTCATGTTTTTCAATTGCATGTTATTATGTATTTATAATGCTATTGAACGATGTATATCCAAATTAATGCTATGACGGTTATTGAGTCCCAGTGGAGGAATTCGTAGGAAACGAATGACATGTCATTAGGGATTTCATGTTTCGGGTGCTGGTCTTAAATGTCTTACCGATGGCTGAGGTCCTGCATTTGTCGCGGATTCTCCACATCTTGTGTGAGCAGCATCTTGTAGCTTACATTCCAACCCACAGCTCATGTTTGTAGGCCCATTTCACAGCTCGTGTGAGCAACGATGTAAAGGAAAGGTTACGATTATGTTTAAGCATACTTTGTGTGAGCTTTCTCGAGTATCCAATGATATTCTAGATGGTTCAATGGGTATGAAAAGGAATTGAAAAGGTAAGTTTCTAAATGGAATTATGCATATGCTCATGAAAAGGATGTATGAATCAAATGATGTATTTTCTTATGAAAATTACTTATCATGTGGTTAATCCAAAAGAGTTATGTATAAATGCAGTAATTTGTGTGTTGATGATGATGTTAGGCTTGTGCCAAGCTTATGTAATGAAATGGTAACTTGTGTTTCCTTTCTACGAACTTACTAAGTATTATGCACTTACGTAGCTTCTTTCTTATGTTTATAGATTATCAGAAGCTCGATCAGTTTAGAAGCTCATCGGAGATCTATCATACTATCTAGCATAAATATCGGTATTTTTGTAATGTTTTGGCCAAGGTTATAGTGGCATGTATACGTGAACTTGTAATGATATTTAGTTGAATGTTTAATGGATGTTTTGGTATGTATAAATTGTGCAAATTGTCTTGGTTGGTGCCATTTGATACCTTGTTGGATTATGTCATTTTGGGTACTTGTGATGCATGAGTGATATGGCTCAAATGGTATGTTTGTAATGATGTGATAATGGTCATGTTTGTGGCACGATTTGATAAAAGTTGAATTATAACTGATGATGGAAATGTGACCAAATATGCATGTTTAGGCAAATTTTAACGTTTGCATTTAGGGTGCCTTGAATGGCATAATTGATTTTAGGACTCTTGAATTGGTCAGTATATGTATGTTTTGACAGAATTTTGATGCCTTGATTATGAACACAAAAGGCCTACAGGTTTATGTATGATTTGGTGTTAGGAATGGCTTAATTTTTGGCAAATTTATGTCCACACGGCCTAAGGCATGGGCATGTGACCAAGTTGTGTGTCCCCTATAGGTTCCTTTACATGCAAGTCATTCAGTTGCACGGCCCAACACATGGCCTGGCACACGGGCATGTGAGTCAATTTCGAGAGTTACACGGCCTGGCACACGGGTGTGTGACATGACCATGTGACCCTACTCATAGAGTTACAAGGGTGAGGACACGGGCTGGGACACAGTCATGTGTCCCTAGTTCGAAGGTTACACGGTCTAAGACACAGGCGTGTGTCTCAACCGTGTGAGGCACACGGCCATGTGACCCCTGTTTTTATAAGTTTGTGACTTTTCTTAGACTTTCCAAATGTTTCCAATTTAGTCTTGAATTGTTTCTAAACTGATTCTAGGGCCTTGAGGGCTTGATTTAAGGACGATATGCATGTGAATGAATGTTTATATTATGTTTTCGCTAATGTATGAAATGTATGTTTTAATGTTTAGTTTGTACAGTAATGCTCCATAACCCTAATCCGACAACGGATACGAGTTAGGGGTGTTCCACAATATATGAGATAATTGTAGTGTTGTGGCAAACTCATGCATACCTGCATTCATGCATACTCATGCATATTTTCTTGAGGACAAGCAATAATTCAGGTTTGTAGGTGTGATAACTCTTAAAAATAGTTATATTTCAGGCCTCTAAACTGAAGTATTTGCTTGTAATTAAGAAAATATGTTTGCACTTTAAACTTAATACTAAAGCATTACATACTAAAGCTTGGATTGTGCTTTAACTGTAAATTTATGTTACTTTTAATTACTGGAAAGAGGTTTGGTAGTCTTTTGTAGTAGGTGCAGGTAGGATGAAAAAGGTAAAAAGAATGAAAAGAGGAAGAGGAAAAGAGAACGAAGGAGGTGAAACATTGCCATGGCAAATGGTGGGATAGATTACCAATAGAAATGCCATGGAAATTCCAGGAAGATGATGCAACACTCAATCCACATCACTCTCAACCAGCTGTACATGTACCAGATAAATCACCCTAAAAAAGAGGAGCAAAATATGTGTGCTAAGAGGGACAGATCTACCCTATAACAGGAGAGAGAAGAGAAGAAAACACACACAGATTGTGAGGAGAAAAGAAAAGAAAGAGAGTGGTTTCTCTCTACAATAGAATCCTGTGGAAAAACTATGTGGAAAATTTAGAAGGGAAAAAGAGGGTAGCAGCTAAAAAAAATATCACAGATGCAAAGAAGGGGAAGAGAAATTTTCCTTGGGTTTTACGTAAAATATTGAGAAGAAGCTAGAGTGTAGCATGAACTTCCTACAATTTTGCCTTTGCTTTGTTTTTCTTGGTTTTAATTTTTGTGATTTGTAAAACTTGAAGAATGTTAATGAATGATTTAATTTTGGATTTCATTGCCCAACCCATGAGCTAATTATCTTTGGGTTGGAATTATTTGGGTGAATATTGAATAATCTGTAATGCCCATTATATGATTTTGATTAAAAACATTGTTTCATTCGATTCATGTTTATTTTGAAAGCATGCATGCAAGCTCTAGACATAGTTGATTGCATGTTAGGTTCTTAGATGGTTTTGAATCTAAAAGGATTAAATACATCAGATTATTAATCGATTGATACAGGTGAGTACTTGAAAGAATATTCGCAGCACTCTAGACATAGAAGTTACAATCTGTACATGTAAAGAATATTAATGTGGTTATCATTCATGATTCTTGTAGACATACACAGACTCAAAATAATAACTATAATCTAACTCTCGAAAGAAGTAGACTGCAATAGTAATTCTTTGGGCAGTAGTTTAGTCAAAATTATTCCATGGCATTATTATGCTATGAAAATATTCCCTGAGTAATTCCAACCTTTATCATTCAACATTAGAAATACTCTGTACTTAATCTTTGTGAATTGCCACAACATTTAGATTGTTTTGTCATTTTTTAGTTATAATTAATATTATTAGCTCATTCATTAATTCCCTTAACCAATTTATACTTTGTTTCTTTTGCACAATTTCATTAGTTAAATCTACAGTAATACTTACCAATTCTAATCAATTTTCGATACCTGTGGAGATGATACTCACTCATCGTTATATTACTTGAATTAACGTGCACACTTGCACATTTGCATTACATATATACACACAACAGGCATATCACATGCATAGGGTCGGTAATTGTGAAAGGTGGAAGCAGTGGCAGTATATCTACAAATCAGTGGTGGCTTGTCTACAAAATATCAAAGACAGTGTATTTGCAAATCAGTGGTGGCCTGTCCACAAAATTTATCAATGCCAGTATATCTGCAAATCAGTGGTGGCTTGTCCACAAAATTTATCAGTGGCAGTATATAAGCATAACAATGGTGGCTTGTCCAAAAAAGTTTTATCCATGGTAGTTTATCTGCAACTTAGTGATGGCTTGTTCACAAATGGTGTTTCAAATGGGTTGGAAATTTTATAAAATTGCATCATTTTAAAATATGCATCAACATGTTAATGCATAAGTATCAGTGATATAATTTATGAATATTATGATGATTGATATGTTAAGATTGATATTTTGTTATGTATGTGATTATGTTTGTGTTGATCTCACACTTGGCTCTTTAAAGCTCACCCACTTTACTTATGTGTTTCAGATAATCCTCATGGTTAGGATCGGATTCGGTCATCGGAGATGCTCTCGGAAAATGGTTTTTAAATAAATATGAACTTTTATTTATGATTTGGATTTTTATGGACTTTATTACTGTTTGGGACTTTTTATATTACATTATGGTATTGTGGCATGGTACTTTACTTTGGGGATTTTTTTCTTATTTGAATGACTTGATTTCATGACATTAAGTTTTAAAAACTACATAAGTTAGTATTTGATAAGATTTCGTATGAAAATCGATTTTTTAAAAAATAAAATTTGTTAATAATATATTTTTTCACTGCATTTCTGAAAAAAAAATGAGTTTTTAACAAAACTAGACTTAGTTTTCCAAAATTATAAATGTTTACAAATGACAATTCTAAAAGCATTTTATTTCTGAAGTTATTATACAAATGATTTAGAAGTATGATTGAAAATCTGAAATAGTTTTGAATAAAAGA
>JABFAF010279568.1:0-16977 GCA_013677275.1 Gossypium schwendimanii | reverse complement strand
TCTTCAACCGTGAGAACTCCATTTTTGGAGCAAGAGACATTCGACCAACATTCAAGTGTTGCATGTAGGTGATAGTCTTATCCATTTCTTGTAATTTTTATGTTTTTGAGATTGTTGCAACTAGGTCCAGCTAACCCTTGTACTTAGTCATTGGGACATTGGGACTAAATTGAATAAAAATGAAAAGTTGAGGGTAATTTTATAAAAATATAAAAAATGACTAAATTGCATAAAATGAATTGGATTTACTATCTAAATTAATGAATTGAATGAAATTATTAATTTAGATTGAGAACGAGTGGAAAATCGAGGAGAAGAGAAAATTTACCAAATAGCCCCTGTACTTGGTCATTATTGCAATTTAGCCAGGTAAGTTCGTATGAATTGTATTCTATATAATGTTGTTTAAATTGAATGATTATTGTGTTGTTTTAATGGAAATCAATTAATATACCAATGTAACTAGGCAATGATGAATTGACGGATGTCGAGTCCTGGTTGAACCTTAGGAATTCATAGGATACAAATGACATGTCATTAGGGCTACCATGTTTCGAGTGTAGAAATGTTACGACTATATGTTTAGCACACTTTGTGTGAGCTCTCCCGCATATCTGATGTTATTCTAAATGGTTCAACGGGCAGGAAAGGGAAAGGAATGATAAGTGTTCAAATGAATTATGACATGAATCTATGAAAAGGATTGAAAAGGAAATATTCAATAAAAGTATACTTAAGTTCATGAATTTGATGATTTCAAATGATGTAGTTCATGTATAATGACTTATCTTATGTTAATTCAAGTGAATTATGAGTTGATGCACTAACATGTGTTGTTGATGATGCTTAGGCTTGTGCCAAGCTTATGGTTGGATTATATCATGCTTAATCTTAATGATATACATCAAAATAGGGAGTGTCCAATTGGAAATATGCTTATGTGCATGAAAAGGTTGTATGAATTAAATGATATATTTTCTTATGAAATGACTTATCATGTGATTGATCCCAAATGAGTTATGTATAAATGCACTAACTTGTGTATTGATGATGATATTTAGGCTTGTGCCAAGCTTGTGTGATTGGTTCATGTTTATGCTATTGTCTTGTATTATACAAATGAAACAGGTAAGAAAAGGTAATAAAATGATAAGTTCATAATTGAGATGTAATGTGATAATATAAAAAGGATTGATGAGTTAAAGTACTTACTTATATATGAGAAGTTTACTTTTCCTATGGAAGAATTTACCTACGTCATGAATAAACACACTAATTCGTTAATTGATAATATTATTTAAGCTTATGCTAAGTAAGTGAAATGAAAAGTAAGTTAATAGAATGATAAGTAAGTAAATGGAGTGGTTCATAGTCTTATGAAAAGGTTAATGATTATGTAATAATTCTTATAAAATCATATTATGTTAGGAATGAAAAATATATGTGATATTGATGGACTTACTCATCTATGAGTTGATGGTTATAAAGTTTGATAAATCTTGTGGCATTGGTATAGATTTATATTTACCTTAGAAAGTTCATTATTGTAATGGAATGTTATGTTTAAAGTTTATACGAGCTTACTAAGCATTCATTGCTTACGTAATTACTTTACTTTACAAATTATTAAAAGCTTGATCAGTTTGAAAGCTCGTCAGAGATCTATCACACTATCCAGCAATTATATCAGTAGATTTTGATGTTTTGGCTAAGGTTATAATGGCATGTATAGGTGGACTTATGTTTAATGTTTAGTTGAATGTTTAGATGTTGATTTTGGTATGTATATCTGTGGTTGTTGGTACCATTTTAGTAATGGTTGAATTGTTTCATTTACATGCTTGTGATGCATGAGAGAAATGGTACAAATGGTAAGTTATATTGACATGAGATAGGTCAAGTTATGGTATATTTTTTAGATGGTTGAAAAATGGCCAAATATGCATATGTTGTTTTGGTGCCATGTGATGTTGGATGGTTTGTGTCATTTTGGTACTTTTGATACCTTATTGGTATGTGCTAATATGGCTAAGATGTAATGCATGTTGAGTGACCAAATGGTATGTTTGTGTGGAAGATCTAATGATCATAACTAAGGTATATTTTGGAAGTAGTATTGAACTATATGAGTATGATTGGGATGTGGTAAGTATTCATGTTTAAGTATGTTTGAATGATTGTATTTGAGGTGCTTTGTATGGCATATTGGCTAAATGATAATTGCCTATTGAATTGGTTGCTTCATGCATGTTTTGGTAAAGTTTTGGTGATTTGAATTTGTGCACAAAATGCTTGTAGGTACACATTCGGGTTGGTGATGGAAATTTCTTAATTTTAGCCAAATTCATGTCCACATGGCCTAAGGCATGGGCATGTGACTCAACCGTGTGTCCCCTGTAGGTTTTAAGGTTTGTAAGTTAGGTTGTTACATGGCTTGACACACGGGTGTGTAAAGCCATTTCGAAAGTTACAATGCCTAACACAAGGGCGTGTAGCTTGGCCATGTGACTCAACTTCAAAAGTTACACAAGCATGGACGTGGGCTGGGACATGACTATGTGCCCCTATTTCGATTGTTACACGGCTGTGTGATCCTTGTGTCCCTATTTCGATTGATACAAGGTCTCGAAGGCTAGATCAAGGGACGGTATACATGTTGATGAATGGTTTATGCTATGCTTATGTTGAGGTTTGAAATGTATGTTTCAAAGTTACGTTTTTATGGTAATGCTCTATAACTCTCTTTCGGCGATGGATACGGGTTAGGGGTGTTACAATTTTCTTCATCAAATCCCTAAACTAAAAAATCCTCTCAACATAAGTTCTGAACTTATAAATTATAAATTGCTGGTCATAATTTTTTTTTGGGGGTTCATTCTTTTAAGTAGTCAAACAAATCGAAATTTGTTTTGTTTACGGTTTTCTCAAAATTCATGTTTCCTTTTCTAATTTTCGTTCTTTAAAATTTTTCTTGATATTTATATTTTTTGTTCTAAAATTAGTTTCCCATCATTTGATTAAATGTGGGGTTTTAATATGTGAAGGGTTTTGTTGCAGATAAGACCAAAATGTTCACCTCATGTTTTCAAATTGGACCCTACAAATTGCTAAAACCTCTATGTTAGTTATATATGAAGGAGTAAATGTTGTTGCTATTGCTGGAAAGCAGAGAATTAGGAAGAAGGCAAAATTGCATTGGTTTTTGGAATGTGCATTTGTTGGCTGCTATGTTTGTAGTTGTTGTATGTGTTATGTGATTGCTAGCCATGTGACTCAAGTTCGATGTATTTTTTTTGTTAAATGAATGTTAGACTCTTTTTTTATGAAATAGAAATTGTAATGCTTGGTTTTGTAAGGACATTTGTTGTTGATGATGGTTGAAATTAGGTGTGAGCAATTGGTCAGTATGGTTGGTTTAGTGCACAAAACTAAAAACCGACTAAATTGATTTCCCCATTTTATGAAACTGAATTTGAACTGACGTTTGCTAAAATAAAAGAAATTGACTAGAGTTTATGGTAGCTGGTTCGATTTGCCTACTAACCAAACCAAAATTAATATGTTGTATTTTTTGCCAATATGATAAAGTGATGATAGCAATTGGCAAATCATAATAATATTTTTTAAAAGTTATAAAACACATTAACCTAGAACCAAATACCAAATTACAAAGAGACAAAGAAAAACTAAATTGTACAAGTTAGAAAAACACCAAATTCAAGTTCAATAGTAAATAGGACTCATAAAAAGTCATAAAATAAAAATTACATATTAAGTCCAACATAAAATGTATGCCACAAAAACCAAAAAACCAATGGCAAATTAGCATCGAAAGGACCATTATCCAACATCAAGCAACCATAAATGACATATAAAGAAAAAAAAGAAAGTCATAGCAAAGACTAAATATTTCACATCCAAACATAATTTAGAAGTAACTTATTACAAAATATATACAAACCTTAATGCTCATTGCTCAAATCAAACCATTAATTTTTGTCCATTGACATTGCTACTCAATGATAGGGTCCAATACAAGTTTTGAAAAATCTAAAAATATATTAAAAGTAATATAAGTAAATAAGTAATATTTGAAATAAATCAATGATAAAAATAAAATTATAAAGTATTAATTTCTTACCTAAATTGAACTTATCAAATTGGTGGACATCAATTTTAGGTTCAAGCATATCAGAAGTAAAAGAAGAACCTTCATGTAGCCAATCTTGAGAAAAAATAAGGTATTGGACGATCTTAAGAGTTAATGAACTCCTATATACATCAATCATACAACCACCAATGCTAAAAGTTGATTCCGAAGCCAATATAGATATTTGAGTTGGAAACACATCACAAGATATATTTAAGAGGATAGGGTATCTATAACTATTGTGTTTCCACCATAGAAGAATATCAAAATCACCATCATCTTCTAATTGTTCACTCAAATACCTATCTAACTTGGATTTTTTCTCGCCTACTAGTTTGAACATTAAATCTTTTAAATTCTACCTTAAGACTTCTTTTTCTTTTAAGACTTATCTGCAGAAGTGGTAGATTGTTCATGTTGACTCACTTGGACACTTTCACCAATTTTTTCAGAATTGGTTTGGCCTAACTTCTTATACATATCAAAGGATTCAATGAGTGTACCATGTACTTTATTCATCATCATCACAACTTCATCTTTAGAATACATTTTCATAAAACAATATTCCACAAAAAGAAGTTTCTTTGTTGAATCAAGTATGGAAGAAACATACACCAATATATTCATTTTTTCAATTTTGCCCCAATATTTTTCATATTTATCCTTCATCTTTCTAGCCATGTCATTGAATTCAAGATCACTGATCCATTGTCATTGCCTCAAATTGGAGTAGATTTCACAAATATTGTCAAGATAATTGTTAGAGGTGGTGTAGTTATAACCCAAGACCTTTAATGTCAAGTCATAAAATTATTCTAAGAACTTACAAAACCTCCAAAAAACATCCCAATCATTTTGATTTGGCACTCCATCTCCATAAAGTAGTTCACTCTTATAATAAATATCTGCTTCATCATATGCATCAAAGACCCTCTCACACTTTTGGGTGGCATTCAACATCAAATATGTCGATTTTCACTTGGTGCATGCTGTTGGGATCTAGTGCCATTAGTGTAGTATTTTTTCTATGTATGCTTGTATTTTTTGAACAAATTGGTTTAATAAAATATCCATTGATCAGTTAATATTCTTTGCATATTGTCCTCAACGATTTTTGCATGTAAAACAACGGAAGCAAATATTGACTCACTGGTTATCTAATGTTTAACTAATACTAAGCGGTATAATGAGGTTTGATCGTAATAAGGAAAGACAACTTGTATTAGTAGATAATCTAAACATGTCCTCAGTTTAATTGAAAATGAGCAAATCGATTCAAAGCCTAATATGTCGTCTATCAAGTCCAACTGAAAGATGCTTTCTTTGAGCATTGGAGCAGATGAGTCCCAAAAAATAGAGATAAAGATGTGACTCATTGGACTAATAATATATCAGACAAGACCCAAGTAGAATAGATCCTAAATTCGTTTATGGATTTATTCACTTATGACATTCACAGTGTGGCATACCTTAATCCATAGTGGATGATGGACTATTTATGTGTGACTCGTTTACTTGGATGTAAGTAAAAGCTTGAGTTCAAATAGATAAGGAACCAAAAGTTGGTACGTTGGATATACGACTTTTGTAGTATGTAGATAGTTCATAATTATGGAATCTATAGCCCAACTAAAGGGTAAATGAAATCCTTTATATGGCCATAGGTCATTTGTCTTTATGATAAATGTCACACCCGATTCCCCTTAAAACTCAAAAATTAGGAACCTTTAAGAGTTAAATTAAAAGAGACCGTAAGTTGGCGGTCTCCATTAGAAAATTAGGAAAGTTTTGAATGGAGCAGGGATGGGAACCAAGTCTGGTTTAGTTGGATTAGAGCCAACCGATCTCTTAGTTGGAGACATAATGTTCTTCAACGGATGACTCTTAAACAGTTGAAGACCATGAGAGAAGGGATATAAATAGTCAGGGAAAAAGACTTCTTAGAGAGACTTCTTCTCCAATCTATTTCACTATTGTCTCCTTCCTTGGTCAATTCAAAGGAGTGGAAGCTCTGCATGGGGCAATGATCATAAGATTTGAGTAGGAAAAATAGAGAAACTAGTAAGCTGGTAAGGTCCTGAATCCTTCAGTGTACATAAGATTTATGAATCAAAGTTAAAGGCATCTCGAAACCATTTTAAGTGTTCTGTTTGTTTATGGGAAGCTAAGTTTAAACTGGAATTACTGAGTTTAATTCATGAATTGGTTGTCTTGCTTAGCTTCCAGAAGAATGGAAGCTCCAACATCCAGAAAAGTTAAGCGACCAAGGCAAAGAAGCATCAAGTGAGATTTTGTACCCCCTCTCTAGAATGATAAATATGTTAATATTTCATAGGTTTACGAGTACTCGCCCTTCTAGTTTAGTATGCTTGATTCCATGATGTTCTATGTATAAAATGTGTAAATTTCATACGGAATACTTAAGGGGGAGCTATCAAGGGGATACATGTAGTTAGGAAGGGAAAATGGGTGATTCTGTTAGATAACGTCATACGATGTTGTTGTGTGCACTCGTGGTAAGTAAAGCTCCGGGCCTTGTAGAATGGACACTACGGTGTTCGAGCATTAAGGTTAGAAATGGTGAAATGGAGGAATGGAAGGAATGAAATGAGAAGAGTAAAACAGAAAGGTCATGGCTTGGTCATGGTTCCTACCGAAGGCTATACACGTAAAATGAGCGAGACCATAGCTAAAAGATGCTATGGCGTCATGATAAAAATGAGTAAGACCATAGCTGAAAGATCTTATCATGTCATGATAAAATGAGTAAGACCATAATTGAAAGAAGATACAACGTCATGATTAAAATAAGTAAGACCATAGCTAAAAGATGTTATGGCATCATATGAAAGCATGCCAAAATGGTAAAAAAAAGACTAAGACCATAGCTGAAGATGCTATGACATCCTTTAATAGTCCACTAGGACAGTAAATTGAGGGTTACATTGTGTAAGACCATACCTGAAAGACGTTATGGTGTCCTTTGGTAGTCCTCTGGGACACTAAACACGGGGTAGTCCCTCAGGACGTTAAACATAGGATTATATTGCGTGAGCTTGGCTGTGGTAGTATAAGAGAGTCCTTCGAGACAATAATCACAGATTGGTAATCAGGATAGTAACCGTAGGAAATCCAACAAACATGGAAAAATAGTTGGAAATAAAATGGAAGTAGGGGCATGCATTAGTTTCCGCTGGATAGAAGGAGTCCTCCAATAAAAGGGAATTATAAAGTGGGAAAAGACTGCTAGAATTGCAGTTGTTAAAACCAGTAGAGCATATGGGTGGTATCCCAACATGAATAGTCACAAGAGTTGAAGTATTGGTGGTGCCTGGTGTAAAGGCAAATGAAAGTTGGTATAACCGAGGATTATAAATAAGGATCCACCAATAAGAGCTGCTAGAGGGCATTCAGAGAAACCCTATTGGCTAATGGTTTATCATGAAAACGTAGGTTAGTCCATAAGGAACAAAGGGGTTAGAGAGAGCCCACCGACAAAGAAGGATATGCCAAGTGACATAAATGTCTGTTCGGTTCCTGTTTAATGGGAAAACCATTGAAGGAGTATTAGCCAAATGACTAGTTAGGTGGGGATGTTGAATAAAAGAGAAACCATAAACCTAGAAGGCCACTTAGTGATAGTTGGCTAAGTACCTAAACCCTAAACCCTAAACTCTAAACCCAAAACACTCCGCAACAGATGAATATATTACACATATGAGTATGGTAATTCAGACAAGGTGAATTAAAAAGAAGAAATCCAACTGCTATTTGTTCCTAGTGGGACTTAATTAGCTAGGGTAGTGGGGAATCTTCTAGGTATCCCAAAGGATGGGATGTCAGCAAGACCTTTGGGATTAGGGTAAGAGAGGGTGTTCGCCATGGACTAAAATGATTTGGAATGATCGCTAAGAGGAAGATACCCAAGGTTTATTAGCAGGGTAGATCGTTGGAATACCTTTTAAGAACATGGTAGAAAAAATATTTCCACTCCAAGAATAAAAGGAAGGAGGAATTGTTATAACTGATCATGGGGTCTTAAGATTTTCCAAGCATAATTCACTTAACGAATAATTCACAAACGGATAGGGTTGGGAATAAATCAAAGGTTGCTACGACGAATATAAAAGAATTTACTCTTACAAGAAGAGAGTTATTTGTTTTTAGTTCTTTCTATTTTAAACCCTTATAAGGTGGTCTATTATCTTGAAATGTAGAAACTCACTAAGCTCATCTGAACTTATCAAAGTGTGTCATATGTTTTGTAGGATTCGTGAAACAAGGAACTTGAGGAGGGACTAAACTAGAAAGTGGTAGAACTAGGGGCGACCGTTACTTTAGTGTCATGCACATAGAAGGGGGTACCTTTAGGAAATTCGCCAAGGGGGTGAATATATATCGTAAATATTTAAATTCTTTAGAGTCTGGAGCTGAAACGGTGACCTTTAATATTTAAAAGATTGCCACTATTGTAAATTTTATAAATAGGAGATATAATATGTTTTTAACTTAGTAAGATATTTGCATGAACGATAACTTGGTTCTGTTGTGACTCTCGCACCTAGATCCGATGATTAAGTCAGGTCAGAGTGTTATAAGAAATGACTTGATTACTATTTGATAGTAATTTACTTTTCATAAAGAGAAACATAATGGTTACCATAAGTTAAAATAGGATTATATTAGGAGAACGAATTTATCCTAAAGAGACTGAGGATATCCTATGAGAGTAACACATTTATGACAAGGTCATTGGACGGGCACTTATTAAGTAGTTTTCGTAATGATGTATAATTTGGGAGAGCTCAGACACGATAGTATAGTGGAATGACTTCGTCACTAAATAAGTTTATAATTAATAGGAGAAAAGCTGGAACTCAATTATGAATTCTTTGAGGCCTAATTATGTATGTTTAATTAGTCACTTGGCTAGCTCATTGAAACCATAAATGAATTGTAAGTAGAACCAAATGATTAGAAATGAAAAGAAATGATGAAGTAAGAGAAATGGATTGCATTCACAAATGAATTTATTTTCTCGCTAAGTACAGAAATGATTCTTGGATTTGGTGGCCTATGTGTAGTATTTTTGTCTATGTACAGTTGTAATTTTTTCTAAACAGATTGGTTAATAAAATTATTCATGAATTACATTAATACTCTTTGTATATTGTCCTCACGTGATTTTTTCATCTAAAGCAAAATAGAAGAAAATGTTAGCTCATTGGTTGTCTAATGTTTAACTAATACTAAGTGGTATTTTGTTGTCGGATCATAATACGGAAAGATAACTTATATTAGTAGATGAACCTAAACATATCTGTAGTCTAATAAGAAATGAGTAAACCAATTGAAAGATTAATATGTCGTTTATCAAGTTCTATTGGGGAGATGCCTTGTCTTAGGCATCAGAACGAATGACTCCTAGAAGATGGAGACATAGATGTGACTGACTAAATCGACGATACATTAGACTAGACCTAAGAAGAATAGATCTTGAATCTGTTTATGGATTTATTCACTTGTAACGTTCAAGTCTGGCATACCTTAACCCTAAGTGGATGACGAACTATGTATGTGTGACTTGTATGCTTTGATGTAAATAAAATCCTGAGTTCAAATGGATAAGGAACTGAAAGCTGGTACGTTGGGTATACGGATTATGTATGCGTGACTCGTATCCTCTCATTAGCATTACATGGTTGATGAAAAGTAAATGTGTCCATAGATCGTTCGTCTTTGTGATGAATGATTGATCTGCTACAAATCATAGTGGCAATTTAAGTACATTTTAGCACTTAACGAGCTTGTTTTCTAGTTGTTTTATGTTTATTTATTGCATTTTTAGTATTAGTAGATTAGATCTAAATATTAGCAAAATAAGCATTTTTATGCATGTTTTAAATGTTTTGACAACTAGTGAGGCCAACTCAGGCCTCAGGAATTACTAATGGGTTATTTGAGTGTGCAAGGTGCCATTTTGGGCCTAACAATGCAAAGAACAACGGCTGTGTCTTGACACAGACATGTCGTGTCGTGACATATAACTTCAAAGCCAAAAACAAAATCTTAGGGTGAAGCAGGATGTATGTGTTGCGACACAAACCCTTGTGTTGCAACATAAGACCCCCTGTGTAATGACATAGCTTCTGCATAACCTAAAAATTCCTACGCATGATGATTATGGTTTTTATGGCAATTAAGGGTCTTTTTTCAACCTAAAACCCTAATTAGCATTATAAACTTATAACCTCATTCAAAGAGGCTCGACCTAGGGAATTGCCCTAGGGAGCCGTCTAACAACTTTTCATATTTTTAATTTAAGTTTTTAGTTTTCTTTATTTTTATTTTAGTTTCTCTTATGTTCGCTTAAACGAGATTGTTTTTTTTATTTGAAAACGATTATGAGTGGAGATTGTTTCGAGACCGTGTTTCAATTATTTATTAATGAGCGTTCTCTTTTCCTTTATTCTTTTATTCCATTATTTATCTTTCTTTAACTTATCAACTAACATTTGTATGAGTATTGGGATAAAATCTTGTGCGTGTTTTATATCTTGCATGATTTAATTATAGAACTGCCTTATTAATTAAGTAATTATTTACCTAAAATTTGGTGTTTATTTAAGAGTACTTAGTATACTAGGAAGTGATGACCTTATTAAAATATCTAGATAGGTGAGACCGAGAGGGTGTACTGTCGAATATAACTTGTGCCAAGTAGTGAGATCGACAGGGTATTCGTATGCCTAGTAAGAGACTGAAAGGGTGACAGAGGTGGTAATCCTTATTGAAAATGAGATCAAAAGGTTATTCTTAGATGAGGGTGATAAATAACTCAGTTGAGGGTAATTAATAATTTAATTAATAATCAGGGAATTAATCAATCATAGGTTTCAAACTCGCATCTTTGACACTAAGAATAGGAAATTCCATTAGGTTAATTTAGGTTAACTATTTTAATTAGTTTAATTGATATTTTAATTTGGATTCGCACTACTAATTCGTAACTCGATTAGGTTAGTAATTATTTTCGGTAATTAATTTAGTAATAAGATTCTCTAATTTGCAGTCCCTTGGGTACGATCCTCAGAATACTTACCGGTGTTCCATTATAACACAAAACTATATTAAAATTTGACCTATTCACTTGCAGATATTGCACTTTTTCTCTATACCTTTATTTGAACGGTTTTTACTCTAAATGTTCACACATTTTGAGACGATTAATGATTTGATTACTATTTGATAGTAATTGAATTTTCATGAAGGAAGATGTAAGGGTTACTTGAGATAAAATAGGATCATATTGGGAAAATGAATTTATCCCAAAGAGATTAAAGATATCATATGAGGGTAACACACTTATGACAAGGTTATTGAATGAGCATTGATCGAGTTATTTTTGTAATGGTATGTCATTGGGGAAAGCTTAGTCATAATAGTATAGTGAATGACTTTGTGACTAAATGAGTTTATAATTAATAGTCAAAAAGCTGAAACTTAATTATAAATCATTTGAGTCCTAATTGCATATGTTCAATGGGTCCCTCTGTTAGCTCGTTGAAATTAGAAATGAATTACATGTTGAATCAAATGAACATAAATGATAAAGTTGGAGAAATGAGAAACGTTTGGAAATGGCTGTGGTTTTCTCCAAAATAAAAATGACTTGGAAATGAATTTATAGTTTTCAAATTAAATGAAGTTCATAAATGGAAATAAATTATTTGGTCATAGTGAATCCGTTGAATTTAGAAATATTATATATAATTTCTTATAAAAACTTTTACGATAAAGTCGTCATGATTTTAATGGAATTTGAATTGGGTTGATAAAATTATTTAATTAGAAAAATAATTTTTTAAATTAATTTAAGATGTTTATTTTGAGAAATAGAAAAACAAATATCGAATTGGATTGAAATGAATTATAAAGTATTGGGTTAAAAGTCTAGGACGTACTTGTAACTGAACCAAATATGGGAGAGACCTAAAACCCCTTATGGTTAAAGAGAGGGATGACAAACCTTAGTTTATTTAACTAGGGTTGTCACCCTACCTAATCCTAGTTAAACTAGGAGTTCAATTTTTTGATTGAAATAAAATTCCACAATTTAACAAGGGTTTTACCTTTCTTTTTATAAATAGATGGCACTGGTAGAGTTAAATACACAAGTTTAAGATTTTGTATTTTTTCCTGAAAATAGTGAGAGTTCGTGTTTTAAGTATTAATTCTTTTTTTCAAAATAATAATTCTATCGGTTTCTGTTGACAGAGAGATTCACTTTCCCATTGAAAGTAAAATAAACTATTTCTGCCAGAAAATAGTGAGAGATTTACATTCCCACACTCAAAGTAGTTTGTGGTACGAGAATAGCGGAGAAGGTCGTTCAGTTGAAGTCAAGAATGATAAGGATTCATCTAGCCGGAAATACATGTGCAATTTTGGTAAAGGGTTTATTGCTATAAATATCACAAACCGGCTAGACTTTCAAAATTTTTATTTTTCGCTGTGCAAGAAAACCATTTTGAACTATATTTTTTTCCAACAATTTGTATTTGAACCAGGTTGTGCTATGTTTAAATCTGTAACAACCTGGTTTCAGTGGTCATGAAAATAGTGGTTTCGGGATCCTAATTCCTACTAGTGAGTTAGTAGTTATTATATATTTTTTATTTACAGAATTATTGTAAGATCATATTAATTATTTTTGAGGAAATTTTATCGTAGATTGTTAATTTAGTAAAAAGGGATTAAGTTGTAAAAATTGAAAAAGTATAATGTTATTAGTTTTTTTTGACAAAGTAATGTTATTAGTTAATTGCACCAAAATGAGCATGAAATCATGAATGTAAGGCCTTAGATGGAAATTTAACCTTAATTAGTATGACCGGACGGTAAAGGGTTGTTTTTTTATAGGATTTTGAGTGTTTATTAAAGGGCAATATGGTAATTAAAGAAATAATCATAAAAATTAGTAAAAGATAAACCATCATCTTTTTCATTTGGCTTGAAGGTGAAATAAAAACTCCATTAAAGTATAGGGAGCATTCAACCAAGCATATTTCCATTGCATACCAAGAAATAGGTGGATTGATTGATAAACGTAGGAAAAGGAAAGTTGCTGAATATTCGTCGTGAAATACCAATAGCCACTGCATAGGTAAGTTTGTAATATAAAAGTTGTGTTTATAGTTAAATTCTTAATGAATGTCATACTTAAATCGTTATAGTATTTTATTACTAAATTTTTGATTAATGGAATTATGAGAAAGGAAGTTGAACTGTACTTGGAGTGTCGTAACATGTGTTGAGCCTCGCAAGCCTCGTGTCGGTGTATCAAGTCAGGCCTAGAGCCATATCAAAAATTGTGCTGGTGAAACGTATCAGGCCTTGAGCCTAGTAGGCTTTATGCCAGTGTATTATATCCAGTGCACTAATTCATGACTTGGTGGTTCAATGATATGAGCATTTTATATTGAATTATTTCGGTGGTTGAGATAGGTGCATTATGTTATGTCCTCGTTTCATGAACTCACTAAGCTTCACTTGAGCTTACTCCATTTGATTTAAAGTTTGTAGGTCTGTTGGAATCGTGAAGTTGATTGGATTAGCTCAGGAGATCTCATGCTATCCACTATATTTTAGGTAGTCATTTTGTTCATTTTGGGTCGGCTTGAAGTGGCATGTAATTAGCGTATCTAGATGTATATGTTTTAAACTCTTATTGATAAACAAATTTTGTTGGAATAGAAACTTGTAAATGTCATTTTGGTACTTGTTGGATGTGGTTGGTGTTTTGAAATGGTTATATGTAGTTATCAGTAAGTATCATAATGATATGGAAATGGTTATTATACATTTGAGTGTCTTGGTGTTGGTTGGTGGAATAGATGTAAAAAAGTTCTATGTTTAAGCTAGCATGAAGTACGTAATCATAGTAGATGTTATGTTTTGAATTGTTTTTTAAATTGTGGTGCCAATGAAGGCATATTGGTTAGGCACATAGGTTGTTGTGATTTAGAATGTTTTGGATGTTTTGTTGAATGTGTTTAAATAATGTAAATGTTTTGTTTTAGGGGTTATTTAGGTAGCACATGGCCTAGGACACGAGCTGTCACACAGTCGTGTGTTCTTTTAAAATTTTAAGTGCAGGTTTTGACATGGTCTGAGACACAGCTAGTGACACGATCGTGTGTCTTAAGTCAATATGTAGCACGGCTTGGCACACGACCTATGATGTAGTCGTGTGAATCAACATCGAATGTACACACGATTAGGCATACGATCGTGTTACCCTATTTTGAATAGCCATATGGGCTCAGACATGACCGTGTGTCCAGTCTTCAAATGCCCATATAGTTTGGGCTATGTCACACAGACTGCCTACACGGCTGTGTGACCCTTATTTCTAAAGTTTACAAGTTTTTCCCGAATTTTTTGTTTTTGTTTCGAAATGAGCCCTAATGTTTTCAAACTATTTTTAAGGCCCCATAAGCTTGATTTAATGCATGTGAGCGTGTTTTTACTATAATTAACTTGGGTTATTAAATGTTATGAATTAAATGGTATAATTGTTTCTATTGTAAGTTAAAAGTTTCGATTGGCACTGTAATGCTTTGTGACCCTAGTCCGATAATGGAGATGGGTTTGGGTTGTTACAAAATTGATATCAAAATTTTTTCTCATCTACATATATGATTATTTTTGATAAGATGTGACATTTTTGCAATTGTATGCATGTTTAGGAGAATGTAACACCCTATGCCTAACCCGGTTTACCGGACCCAAAAATAGGATGCCACAATACTTAAATACTTAACAAAAATTTTACAACTGGCGAAAACCATACTGAACATACTTCTTATTTATTTATATTCTTTTCTAAGTCCAAAGATTTGAAGGAAACATTTATTAATTGCAACAGTTTCTGAAAAGCAATGTAAACCATTTCGACTTAAATCTTTGTTAAACAAACTTAATCATGGTGTAGAGTATTATTTTTCATATTCCTAAGAGAGCCATTTTGTATGCATAATATCACTCTTTCAACTACTACACTAGAGCATTCCTGGCTTGGTCCCTCTTGGCGCACTGGTTCAATTATAAGAACCTGGATTATAAATAGACTTCTGTAAGTTCAACAAAAGTTAGTGAATCTCAACCAGTATTACCTTTAAATGATGTTATTAAATTTCTTGACTCAAGCATTCTAAACTTCCTTTTAGACTTTGGTGGATACTTTTCTTACTCCTGGCAGATAACTATAGGTCAAACTCTGCACTTGACCTCCTTATGCAGATTCCGCTCAATTAGCAGATCACAAACTTCACACCTAATTGTGGATCCTATTCACAATCTCTTTGAAGATAGAAGTTGGATACATTCCTTAGAATGATATTGATACAAATACTACTATTGGCGGATTCTTATACTGGTTCTACTGGCTATCAGTATTCCGGTCATACCATATCTTTAAGTTGATCCAGACAATGAACTAATTTCGATGAATACAGTGTTTTAAAACATCCAATAGATTCTCAGATGACTTTGATACATAATGTGAGAATTCTTAGGTTTGACGGACACTTACACTATCTATAATTATGAATATGCCAATCTCTTTGTCCAGGTAGGTTACCATGGCGGATTCATCAGTCGAGTACATTGCCGAGAATTCTTTAAGAAATGCCTTAAAGGCATACCCAGATCTTGCCACAACGATGAACAAACAACTCGACACTTAAGCGTTACAGAATTCACCATATAAACTTTCTAGATAGCTTGCCACTAAGGTTTTCCAAATAATACGCCACGTAGTCTTTCCAAATAATATACTACATAGGCTTTTCAGGTAACTCACCATAAAGGAGTTCCTCGTGTTTTCTATCCCGACATACGTCATATTTGCCATACTGGCTTTCCAAATAACTTGCCATAAAGGCTCTATTTGGTTTGCCACCAAGGCACCACATAAATTGTCATGTTTGGTGATTTGGATTTGCCTAAACTCAGCATCACTTAAGGTTTGCCCATCATCGCCCCTAGGACACGCAAAAACCTAGGAGAAAAATACAGTTCATCTGCCATTTCCAGAATGTGCCATGGTCATGTTCTCTTTACATATTTGCCACACTGGCTTATTCTCGTGTTTACTGTCTTGAAAGATGTCATCAAATCACCACTGCAGGGTCCATTATCATATCACATATCTTCCCCAAACTTCGCCCAAAACCCCTTATCCCAACCATATGTCATGCATCACTAAACTAACATAATAGACATATTTTTGTAGATTTCACTCATACCCATAATAGAGTTAAACACATAAATTCCCATGCATGCTTACCACACATCGTCATATTCATGAAATGCTTCGTACACTTCATTACATACATACATATGCTTCATAGGAAACTCTCTCTCTCTCTAACACACATACACATAACAACTCCTCAATAAGATATGGACAACTATATGGACATCAACCATATAAATAATCATCATAAGATAACGTGCAAGAGTCGAGTCTAGAGACCCACCTATACTTCAACCTAGTGCTTCTATTTTTATTGTCTTTCAGAATCCATTAACAGCAACAGAAGGTTGAATCATCTACTGATTAAACAAAATCTTAGCTGTAACATCTTGATTTTGGGCTTAGTCAGAACAGTGGTTTCGGGACCACAAATCCGATGAGGAAAAATTTATTTTTAATATATTTTTATGGCCTACAATTTCACGGAATGATTTCGTGAAAATTTTGTTCAAAAATTTCGACGTTTAGGCACTCAATTTAGTCAAAAGGACTAAATTGTAAAAAG
>JABFAF010279474.1:0-10555 GCA_013677275.1 Gossypium schwendimanii | reverse complement strand
AAAAAAAAAAAAAAAACCTTATTGTACTGCCTAGCTATTCGAAAAACAATTTGTACCTTTATTCTCAGCAATATTCTCTTTTCCTAAAATTGATTCAAATGTCAAAGGTTTGTTCAGTAAGGGCAATGCAAAAATTTCTCCCTAGAAACAAAATTTCCTAAGTACCCATGCATTCTTTCTTTCGTCCTATAGCAAATATCTTTTTATTCACTTAGTTCATTCGTTACCTAAACAGAAGTCACTTGCTTTAAGCCCATATGAAAAATATATTATTCAAATTTTCATATATTTATTCTCCTTTTTCCTTTTATTTATTTTTTCCTTTTCTTTTTAATGGAAACCATATTAGGGGATTTAGTCATGTCACAAAAATGTTTTTGTCTTGACAATCACAATGGAGCACACACTGAATTGTCGAGTACCTCATCATGTCACAATTTAAACCAAATGTCACTCGTAAAGCTAAGGCCTTTAACTAAAAAGATGGATGGAGTATACAACTACCTCTCTAGCTACTTAGTTCTTTGCTACAGTGGAATGCCCCTAAAATTATATCACACACTCTTACTTAGACCCTCCTTTCTAATCAACAACACGATAGAGCAAACAAAGTGATGCTGACCTACTTAACAACTCTAAGCATTGGAGTGCGTACTTATTTAAAAAAAATGCCGTAGCATTTTAACTAATGTTTAGTTTCAAAAATCCCTAAGGACATTAAAAGATAATTACTATATTTCAAAAAACCAAAAAAAAAAAAAGAGAGAGAGAGTATAGGATATCCCATTTTTAGAAATCAATTTCCAAGCAACTTGGCCTATGCTAACTTCACCCAATCCCTTGTTACTTGTTCTAGGTATATTGAAACAAAAATTTAAGCTCATCATCGAACATCATAAAGAAAAACTGTACTTCTTATAGATAAAGCAGTATTTCAATAGTTATTATGCCATTACAAAATATACTATATACCAAAATGAACATACTAAATATAAAATGCAACTTAGATGCACAATATACCCCCAAACCTAAGGGATACATTTTCCTCAATGCATGTAAAATCATGAACAGTATATAACAAGTATGAATATGCACACAAATGTTAAAAAAAAATTATGCAATGCATGTGAAAAAAACAAAAACAAAAATTGAACTTTCTTCGACTGGAACGTTGGCACTTCATTCAATTCTTTTTTGTGGACTTGCGAGCACTGGCTTTGTATCGCATCTTCCTTCTGGGTAGGTTAACTTCCTTAGATTCTTTTTCGGTCTCCGTTAGTTCATCAATCAGTTGATCGATTGCTTGATCCTGTGCAGTCATGGAGGTGGGTGAAGATGTCGGTACAAGAGTTTTACCTTTTCCAGTAGCAGTAGCTGGTGCAATGGTAGGGACATTTGTTTCTTCCTTTCCTTATTCTACATCCTTTTCTATTTTGATAGAGATTGACTTTTCTAACTCCTCTTCAATAGCTTTTCCTTTATCTGCAGTGACTTTTTTAGTCACAGAGTCAGTTCTGGCAGTGGATGGAACTGGCTCTTCTTTGCACTCATTAGATTAGAGCAAAGTAGCTGGAAAAGTAGGAAATTCTGGCATGGGTCTAGAAAATTTTTTTTGGAGGGATCTTCTTAATGCTAAATCCCTATCTTTTATATACAACCAGTACTGAACCTAGCATTCATTGCTTTGTTCCAACTCTTTAATCATCTGGTATTGATGCACCTCAAACAGAGGCAACCTTTGTTTAACTATTTTAGAGAAGTCAAAATTTTCTGGTTATGAGAGGTGTGAGATGTTTCTATGGGAACACGTGTGGTAGGGGAAGAGTGATTGTGCTGAGATGTTACGGCAAGCTCAATTCCTCATAGCTTGGCAAAAATTTCTCGCGTTGTTCTACCCTTATTGGGGATAACGTCCTCAGCTTCCACTAAAGGCACATTTGCCATCTTACATAAGGTAGAAATAAGGGAATGAAAATTCAACCTCCCGGCATTCTTATTAGCACACCTATGGACCTCTTAGAAGATAATCTTTCTTACATTTATCTGTCTTCCTTGTAAAATAGAATGCAATAACAACATTCTTTCTTTTGAAATAGTCATGTTATTCGTAGACGGTATAAGATGACTCCTTAAAAAACGGTATCACATCTTCCCAATTGGTTTTAATGCAACTTTTTCAATCGTGTAACACTCTTGGCTTGAAATAATCCACTACATTCCTTCAACGCATAAATCTTCCAATACTTTTACAAACCCCTCCAGTGTAATATTCTCGACAAATTAGGAATGCTTATCTCTAGCCTCTTTGATGCCGAACTGGGCATTAATATGGTCTTCGTCAAATGATACAGATTTAACCTTCACATAAATAAAGGGAGAATCTGGGGAATTTATGTAAGTGTAAAACTCTCTTACCACTTTACCTACATCATCCCCTAGGTGTAGAAAAAATCTACTCCAGTTATGCTTTTCTATAATGAAGGATACCGATTCATCGTACCCCATGTGAGGTTCATCCTTAAGTAAAAATCTCTATTTAAAACAAAATGGCCACTTTAGAATATTAGTTGAATACCTTGTGGCTGTAGCAGCATTGAAAAATAGCTTCGGTTGAGGGGCGCCAATGTGTGAAGATTCTACTGTTTTAGAAGTACTCTTTCACAAGCCATAAAGAGAAAGTCAGGGAAACAGAAAAGAAAAATAATGGGGTATATAACAAATAGTAGAGAGGTTGAAGACGAGAAAATTGTAAAAATGTAAACTTTGTGAGAAGTGGGAAATGTAAACAGTTTAAGAAAATAAAAAGGATAATGATGACAGTTTTTAGGGAATGAGAAAAGTGAGGCAGAAGGGTTATGACGTGGAGGACAAGTTAAAAATGAAAAAGACTTTTTGAGGGGAGGGGAAATGAAATAAACAAGCCCTACATTATGGGCTTCATACTTAGGGTTTCCCAATATTCACTAAATGCAACTGCCTAAAACTCTTCCCTTTGGAATTTTCTAACCAGTCAACTCTTTTATTAACCCCTCATCATTTAGTTTGGTACGGTATAATATTTTTCTATAATGCTGTGGTAAACTAGTGCTCAGTCCTTACTACCAAATCCTGCTTCTTTTATTCTGCTTCTGTTCATAAAAAAAAAACATAAATGAAAAAATAAAGAGAATAAAAATAAAAATAACAATGGGAAATAAAACAGAAAAAACTACTTATTAACAAAAACAAAAAATTCAAACATCACGAAGGCTAACGCTTTGCTTGTCACGCTCTATAGGAGCTCCCCGATAATGCTTCAAATGTTGTCCATTAAGCTTGAATGTAGCCCCTATGCTTAGGTTTTTAACAACAACAAGACCATGCAAATACACTTGAATTACTTCAAAAGATCCTGACCATCAAGATTTTAACTTACCAGGAAATAATTTGAGCCTAGAATTAAACAATAATACATGCTGTCCAGGTTCAAATTGCCTTGGAAAAATTCTAACATCATGCCATCGCTTGGTCTTTTCCTTCTACAAACGAGCATTCTCATATGCTTGTGTTCGAAACTCTTCTATCTCATTCAATTCTAGTAATCTCTTGTCGCCAGCAGCAACCCAATCCATGTTCAGCTGTTTAATTACCGAAAACACTTTATGCTTAAGTTTAACAGGTAAATGACATAGCTTACTGATAATGGCTCTTGGTGTACCAAATCGTGTGAAAATATTTTTATGTAAAAATTTCAATATCGACTTAGCATCATTAGAGGCTAGGGCTACTGCTTCTACCTATTTAGAAACATAGTCTATTGCCAAAAGTATGTATAGCTTGCCCACAGATGGTGGAAATGGACCCATAAAGTCTATTCCCAATACATCAAACAGTTCAATCTCTAATATATTTTGTAGCGACATTTCTTATCTCCTAAACACATTTCCTATTCTCTGACAACAGTCACACGACCTATAAAATTCATGAGTATCTTTAAATAAACTTGGGTAATAGAATCCTGACTGGAGTACCTTGGTAGTTGTTTTCATTCCTCCAACATGTCCTCCATATGGGGCTAAATGACAATGTTGTAAGATACTATGCATCTCATCATTGGGTACACACTTCTGAATTATTTGATCTTCACAATGCTTTAATAGAAATAGTTTATCTCAATAGTACTATTTGGCATCGTGAAGAAATTTTTGTCTTTTATGAGCATTGAAGTTAGGTGGCATTACACCACTTACTAAGAAGTATACTATGTCGGCATACCAAGGTAATGCATTGGTAATAAGCAACCGTTCATCTGGGAAATCTTCTTTAATAAGTTTATTGCTTTCATCTTCATTTCCCGACTCTATTCTTGACAAATGGCAAGGCACATGGTTTCGGTTCCTTTCCGATCTCTAATTTCCAAATCAAACTTTTGTAACAAGAGTATCTACCTAATCAATCGAGGCTTGGCATCTTTCTTCCGTACCAAGTACTTGATAGTCGAGTGATCTGTGTAGACTGTGACCTTTGTTCCTACTAAATAAGAATGAAATTTGTCGAATTCAAAGACCATTGCCAGTAGTTCCTTCTTCGTGGTGGTATAATTAAGCTAAGCCTTTGTCAACGTCCTACTAGCATAATATATTGAATGTAGTACATTGTTTTTCCTTTGACCCAACATAGCTCCCACAACATAATCACTGGCGTCACACATGAGTTCAAAGGGCAATGTTCATTTTGAAGCAACCACAATCAGTGCTACTACAAGTCACTTCTTGAGTTCCTCGAGAGGTTGCAAACATTGATCATCAAAATGAAAAGGTTTATTCTTTTCAAGTAAAGTACATAAGGGTTTAGAGATTTTCAAAAAAAAAACTGATAAATATTTTGTAAAATCATGCATGTCCTAGAAAATTTCTAATACCCTTAACACTGGTTGGCGATGGTAATTTTGTGATCACTTATATTTTCACTCTGTCTATTTCAATTCCTCGCTGTGACACCTTATGTCTCAGGACAATGCCTTTACGGACCATGAAATGTCATTTCTCCTAGTTTAATACTAGATTCGTTTCTTCACAGCGATATAAAACCATCATCAAATTCCTTAAGCAATCTTTAAAATCATTTTTGAACACAAAGAAGTTATCCATAAAAGCTTAAGGATGTTTTCCACCATGTCCGCGAATATGACCATCATACAGCGCTAGAAAGTTGCTGGGGCATTGCATAACCCGAACAAGATATGCCTGAATACAAAAATACCATATGGACACGTGAAAGTTGTCTTCTCTTGATCTTTAAGTGCTATAGAAATTTGATTATATCCTGAATAACCATCTAGGAAGCAATAAATACCATATGGACACGTGAAAGTTGTTTTCTCTTGATCTTCAAGTGCTATAGAAATTTGATTATATGCTGAATAACCATCTAGGAAGCAATAAAATGCCTTACCAACTAATCTGTCCAACATTTGGTCGATGAATGGCAAAGGGAAATGATCTTTCTTGGTTGCCTTGTTAAGCCTGTGGTAGTCTTTACACATTCTCTATCCTGTAACAATATGAGTCGGTAAGAGCTCATTGTTGCATTACTTACTATTATGACACGCCCTTTCTTTGGTACACATTGCACAGGACTTAGCCACGAGCTGTTTGAAATAGGGTAAATAATGCCAGTATCAAGCCATTTTATAATTTCTTTCTTGACAACTTCCTTCATAATTGGATTCAGTCGTCTCAGCTGTTCAATGGATTTTCTATGACAATCTTCCAACAAAATTTTGTGCATACAAAATGTAGGGCTAATTCCCTTTAGATCGATAATGGTCTAACCTAGTGCTCTTTTTGATCACCGTAACACTTCTAACAACTAGTCTTCTTGCTCAGGTGTTAGCTTAGCTGAAATTACAACTAGCAAAGTATTGTAATTTCTCAAATACGTATATTTCAAATGTTGTGGCTTAGGCTTTATCTCTAGTATGGGAGATTCCTCTATAGATGGTTAGGAGGCTTAAAAGATTGATATGATAAATCTAGGGATTCAAATTTATTCCTATCCCATCTACTATTTGTTGGGCTTCCATGAATTCACCAATCTCTTCAAAACTTATTGTGTCACCTTGTTCCATCAAATAGTCTTCATTGTCAAAATTGTCGTAGCAAAATTTTGTAAATTTGTCAGCTGGTGTTTCTATCAAGTCAATGGCATGACATTTCTTATTCTCATCCGAGCATTTTAACACATTAAACACATTAAAAGTAACCCGCTAATCATTCACTCTCATGGTTAGCTTGCCTTTTTACACATCAATTAGGGTTCTGCCAGTAACAAAAAACGGTCTTCCAAGAATAATTGGTATATCATGGCCAGCTTCACATTCTAAAATAAGAAAATCTGTAGGAAGATAAATTTATCCACCCTTACCAGTACATCCTGTAGGAAGATAAATTTATCCACCCTTACCAGTACATCTTCAATTTTACCTTCTGGATGGGCATAAGATCTGTCAGCTAATCACAACGTCACTATGGTAGGTCTCGCTTTCCCGATTCCCAGCTTTCTGAAAATAGACAGAGGTATTAGATTTATACTTGCGCCTAGATCAAATAATGCTTTTACTACATAATGATTTCCAATTAAACATGAGATAGTGAAACTTCTTAAGTCCTTTAACTTTGGAGGCAGCTTATTCATTAACATTACTGTGCACCTTTCAATGAGAGTAACAATCTCAAATTCTCACAATCTGTGTTTTTTTAACAATATTTCTTTCATGAATTTCATGTAATTGGGCATTTTCTACAAAGCTTCAACTAGCGGTATGTTACTATGAAGTTGCTTCAAAACCTCCAAAAATCTTTTAAATTGAATATCGTACTTAATTATGGAATCACTGTGGAAAAAGTAGAGGTGGTCATCCTTCTGGTTGCCGATATTGTTTTGCTATGGCATTTTTGTTGGCAACCTGATTTGGTTCTGCCACAACATTCTTCTGCTTATTCTTCTTAGATGCAGTATGTTTTTCAGATGGTTCTGAGATCTTTACTTGTTTGTTACTTGTATTATACTTCCTTTCCGTGGCATCGTGAACAACATAACTCAACTAAGTCCCGCTTCTAAGGGTGATAGCCTTGCACTGCTCCACGCCTTGTGTTCTTGAATTCTCTGTATCACTTGGCAATGCTCCTTGTGGCCTTGAATTTAGAGCATTCACTATTTGCCCCACTTGATTTTCAAGCGCTTGGAGAGATGCATCCTAACTCGGAATGACAACATCATTCTTGGCCATATATTCCTTTAAAAAACTTTAATGGAAGTAGAAGGTGATGCTTGACCGTATTGAGTATTTTGCCTCGGAATAGGTTGAACATAACTAGGCGGTGCATTGTTGACATTTTGTCTTGCAACATTGTTGAAATTTCTTGCACCTTGATTACCTGAACTAAAATTCGAATACTGCTTCCACCCTGAATTGTAGGTGTTGGAATATGGATTACTATTTCGATTGGAATTACCCATATAGTATAATGACATTGGGTTTGATGGGCATTCGTCAAACACATAATTTTTCCTGCAATAAACACTTGACAACTCTGCTGATTTCATCTCATGGACTATAGTTGGATTTTTCATGGTTTTAACCATATTAGCTAGAGAAGACACCTAGGCCGTTAACGAAGTGATTGCATCAAGCTCTATGGTATCAGAAGCTCTCTTACCCATCCCAACTCTTGTGGTCAGATCCTGATAATCATTGTTGGAAATCTTTTCCAAGATCTCGCATACTTCATTATAAGTTTTATCCAACAAAGTACCATTGGAATACGCATCAACTACAATCCTCATATGTGCATTCAACCCATTATAAAACATCTCCATTTGAGTCTAGTGTTAGAATCCATACATCAGACATTTTCGAATGAACTCCTTAAATCATTCCCAAGCTTCATATAGTGTCTCGTCCTCCATCTGCTAAAAAAATGTAATATCATTTCTTAACTTGGCATTCATAATAGTTGGGTTATATCGTAACAAGAATCTCTAGCAAAGATCATTCCATGATGCCACTGTTCTCGACGACAGAGCATTTAGCCATGCTCTCACACGATATTTTAAAGAATATGGGAATAACTTAAGTCTCAAGGCATCTTCAGGAACACACTACTGTTTGAATAAATCATATACTTCTAGAAAGAGTCTTAAATGTAATCGTGGGTCTTTAGTGGAGAGTCCACCGAACTGTCCTACGTTTGTAACATCTAGAATATTACCAGTTTCAACTCGAATTGCTGAGCTTGTATATTTGGTCTAACTACCCCTGGATTTAGATCATCCAACATTGGGACAAAATGCTCTCTAATTGGCCTATCTCGAGCATCCACCACACGTCTAATGTGAGGATTTTCATTACGATCATTTTTATTACCATTAATATCATTCATGTTTCTAGCTATTTTTCTCAATTCTTTTCTCTTTCTCTGCAAGGTTCTGTCAATCTTCAGATAAAAAAGGTATTCTATGTCTTGTCTCTTCTTATGCATTGATGGAAAACCTATAAAAAGTAAATACACTAAGTTAAATAAAACTACTAAGTAAAATAACCAAACCAAATTTCACCAAAATGCCGATCCCTGGCAACGGCACCAAAAACTTGTCGCGATAAGTGATGAGTGAGTATCGTTCACATGTGGATCAGATTGAGGCACGAAATTGGTCAAGTTATTGTAATATGGTTAATGTTATGGCAAAACTGATTAATAAGATGTTATGGTAAACTAAGGTAAGCATGTAGTGATAATTCAAAGGAATAATGATATATGTCATAAATGGAATTTAAGAATAATTGAAAATGCTATGGCAAAAGTGAGAGCAGAAATGTAATGGCAATAATGAAAGTGATTATTCGAATATAATGTAAACAAAGAAATAAACAACTAAATATGCTGTGACAAAGTTACTACGACGAAGAATAAAGATAGAGTGATGTTGATTCAGAAGGATGGGATTACCCAGAATCGACCTTTACTATTAATAATGCCTTGGCAAAATTGTATCTACTTTACTGCACAGAAGAGTTCTAAAATGGCTTGCCTCTCGTGAGAGCAAAACCTCAAGTTACCTTACTCGTGTCTATAGGCTTTTTAGATATCTTGCATGGTTTCCTTCTGTATGATCGTGACTCTATGTCTGGATTCAGCTACAAGTTTCTATCAAATACTTGCTCATTTCATTTAATTTTAATCCAACCAATCCGACCTTTTCGGAATTAGAATCAGTTTATAAGTATGTGAACCGTCTTCTATGTCTAGAGATTTTTTGCATTTTAATTGAGAGATAAGAACAATCAAATGAAACAGTAAAGTAAATTAGATATATACCACATCCATAAAAATAGTTTAAGGTTTCATCGAAAGTAATCTTAACTCTATAAGATTTAGCTAATGGACTGGGATATAAAATTCCAAACCAAAATATTATCCTACAATCGTGTTCAACTACTTCAATTCAATCTTTCGAAGGAACACTAATGGAAATAATGGAAGAACTTCGAGAAACAGCTTTCGCTTGCCCAGTCCACACTTCGACAACATAATGTCCTGTGATGGCTAAGAAGGAGTGCCTTTGACTTTCTTTCTTTTGCGCAGCTGAACCCTTATTCACGCCTAATGATCTCTCCCACTTTTTTGGTTCGCCATTTGTGAGGTCCCCTTCATTGGCTTTTATAGATAGATTAGGCTAGGGTTAGTTAACAACTCGTGATTATCTTCTCCTCTTTTAGGGGGATTTATCTGGTACAAGTTTGAATTTGAGCTGGGACTGTTGCACGAAAAATGTTGACTTGGTCTTTCCGGCATTGCCACAAATCTACGCCGGCAAACTGTTTGTACTTTGCCCTAAAAAAATTCACTCATTTATTTCCTTGTTCTAAAACCTGTTTCTACCACAACAACACACAATAAACTCCACTGCAAGTGAGTAAAAGCACCTAATTCCAACACAGTCCAAGTCCTAATGCAATATTAAAAATGTTAACTAAAATATCCTAAAATATAGCAAAATGTACTTGAGTACAAGCAATTAGCTAGGTCTTAAGGCATGAAATATAACTCTTTTCAAGAGTTATCATTAGTCGAACTCGAATTCGATTAAACTCATTTATCAATATTTATATTGAAGCGCGACTCAATAATTAAACTTAGAATTAATAATATATATTAAGAGTAATAACGTAATTTGATCATATAAATATGAAAAACTTGATAAAACTTGTGAGTCGTTCGAGTTAAGTATTACTAAACTCGAATTCAGATCGATCGATAGCACAAGCTTAACTCAATAATTACATGATCAAGTTCGCATATTTTTCAAATAAAATTCAAAAAATACTTATGAATATCGATATCACATTTATACCTTAAACAAAACTAATAAATTCATTTAAAGAGTAAAGAAAATAAAATAAAATCTAAATCTTGTTTATAAAATTAATTAAGTCAAATCTAAAAGAAACCAACTATTGAAATGCTGGCTACAAATATATTAGAATTGAATTACTAATAATATAATATTCTTT